>VZTO01022591.1:0-21539 GCA_013400615.1 Syrrhaptes paradoxus
CAAGGAACCTTCATTTTCCCTGGATAAAACCCAACTCCCAGACGCACGAGCCCTAGACACAAGGTCGCAGTTTTGGGGTGTCAGCACAGCCCCACCAGCAAGATTCAACACCGATCCGCAGCGGTACAAACGGACTTTCTCACCGTGTGAGAATCACTCGACCTCTTTTCTTCCTACCACCAGCTTGTGCTTCCCGCGGTGACAGTGGGTGACACTGACCTTGTGCTCAGGAGGGAGCGGCAGGACCCCAGAATGGGGAGCTGGAGCCAGCAGCCCCCCGGGAGCTGTGCCGGGGCAGGGAGCTCAGGAGGGAGTGTTGTTTCACAAGCGGTTCCTTCTTGAGGTATTTTGGGATGTTCCTGTTCCTACCTCCAGGGCTGAAGGCCATTAGAAGGACACCTGCCTGGTTAAGCACATTTTCAGAAGCATCTCTTATTCTCTAAACCAAGACTACCGCTTCAGCCCCGATTTTCTCCCCGTGGATTTATCTACGAGATGACTCAGCTCCAAGGCTCATGCGACATTTCAGAGTCTCTCTGATAACCTTTAATTCCTCTCCTCGTTTCGCAGCGAGATTCACGCGCTGCTTCTTGAGCACATTTTGTGAAACCCCGAGGTGACACGATTCCTGCAGCCTGATTATTCTCCAACGTCTACGTGGGCTCCCCTCAGGCGTAGAAGATTAGCTTTGCAACGCTGCTCCGAGTTTATTTTTAAAATTGTATTCAGATGGTTGCCATGAATTCCCAAAGCAGAGAGAACATCCTTCTCCCTATTAAATGCAGCTCGCACAAGCACCAGATAACAGGACGTTAACCCCAGCACCTCTCTGCTCCTTAATTAGCTCCGCATGCGAAAGTCCCACATCATAACATCCCAGCGAAGAAAACAAGGCTGGCGTTTAAAAAGAATAATTAAAATCCTTCAATTTAGTGCCTGAGAGGCTGGAACAGCAGCTCCTGATCCAGCAGTGACTCCCACACGCTGCAGTGGGTGTTAAATCAGATTCTAAAGGAGCTGCTCCATCTACAATCCCCCGAAGCGCTGCCAGGTCGCTGTCGGACGGGCGAGATGCACAGGCTGCTTCCGCTGACCGCTCGCTCTGACCCACACCTGGAACTGAGCTCATCTCTCCGGCTCCAGGCAATCAAAGGGATCCTTTTATCCCGACCCCAGCCCCACCTGCTCCTGCTCAGAACACAGGCTGCTGCAGCTTCTTCCCTGAGCTGCTCGTGCCTGGACGGCCAAATGAGTTGCAGATCCTGTCCCTGGAACCCCAACAGCCCCCAACGGGGAGGTCCAGGCTCTCGCATTTTGCCTGTTTCACCTCCTTCCTTCTCCTCAGCACAATTACTCCGCATCCTCCTGGATGTAATTAATCCCTACAGACAGCTCCCCGCAGGTCTCCGGCAGCAGCCCTGTGGCGGGGGCTCTGGTTACCTCCTCCCGGGGATGCTCAGCCACTGTCACCCGTCCAGGCTGCCCTAGGAGACTCCCAGCGTCCCTGTTCCCACTGCCTGTGGCCGGGCAGCACCGGGGTTTTCCTGCTGTGCCCAGAGGGTCAGGCAGCAGGGAGCTCCTTCATTCCTGGCGTTCCCCCCACGCAGGCACCTGACTTTCTGTTTGCTCAGAAGCGGCTCAGCAGGTTCCAGCGCTGGTGAACTGCCAATGCCTCGAAGCCAACAGCTCTTGAGGCAGCTGGGGCTAGAACATGAAGTCTTCTCATAGGATCACAGACTGGTTTGGGTTGGAAAGGACCTTAGAGACCACCCAGTGCCACCCCCTGCCATGGGCAGGGACACCTCCTACCAGCCCAGGTTGCCCAAATGCCTCATCCAAAGAGCTGCTAAGGGCAATTCTTTAACTCTTAAAGCTGGGAGCACATCCTTTTCATTATAATGAAGGCTTTAGGACAAAGAAAATATGTTTCACTTCAGTCTTGATGAAAACAGATCCATCTACAGCTCACGAAAATTCTCATGGGACACCCCAACATGTTCTTCTCTAGAATAAAGTTAGTGGAGCATCAGCTAAACTGCAGGACTTGAAGGTGGGAAAAACCTGCCACAGAAGCAGCGGTCAGTGGCACGGAGGTGTACTTACTGCTTGAAACACTAAACCTTCAGGAAAAGGCAGCCCCTCTTTTTTCCCCAAATAGGATTCACAAGCAGGGGCTTAAACCATGTCTTGAGTCCGGACTTCTGAAGACTGGAGTGGAGAGGGACACTTACCGTCTGCAAACCTGGCTGAGCTGCAGCGTGATCCAAGGTCTCGCGCACGGGAACAGCATCCTGCAAGCCCCACAAACAAGCTCAATTTACAAACTCTACTTCGTAGAAAGAATTTTAAGTGAATAATGTAAATGGATGTGAAGACACTAAGAACCCCCGGAGGATGCACGTGCCTCCTCTCTCCAGCAGCTCAGAAGTGAAGAGCTCTGGCCTCTCCAGAGGGAGCCTGGGCCAGCCCACACCACCCCAGTGCCACTCCACGCTGCTGGAAAGCAATGCAAGCCTGTCCCTAAGAGCAGAGAGCATCCCTTTCTCCTGCAGCCTGCGATTCTGAGTGCACAGGGCTGCTCCTGGCTGTCGAAAAGGACCCTGTGATGCTCTTAAGATGGGATGAGATTAAATCATTCTTTGCATTTGCACATCAGACTGCTCTTCTAAAAGCCCACATCTTAGTCCGTGGGTGTGCCAGGAGTGCTGCACCTGACTTACATCCAACTGCCACCATTGCCTTAGGCTTGGCCCTGGTGATAAATCAATAACAAGCGATCGGTATCAAAATCGAGACCCACCTGACAATCCAGACCTGCAGGTGCTTTGGAAAGGGGGACCCGTGTCATCGCTGTATCCGTGTTTCACAGTTCTGACAAAGGAACGCAGAACACGGACGTGTGACGTCTTGGAAAACAGAGTAAAAGTTATTGTTGCTCTTTGAAGCACACCTGTGAGTGCCAGCAGCACATCCTCCCCACGGCACAAAGAGCAAAAAGATCAAAGAAACTGATCAGGGCAGACCCGTTCTTTCCTTAAGGCAAGAGTTGGTTTCAGTTGGCAAACAGTTATTTCCAACGGGGTGGATTGACACAGGGACAGGACAGCTTTGCTCGGTGGGGATGGTACTCACTGCAGGCAGGACACGCACCACGACCGAAATATTTCCACGTACAGCCTGCCATCATGGAACAAGGAACATCTGTTTTGCCTGGGGAAGAAGCTGAATTTGGATTAGCAGCCGCCTTGTTCATGGTCTAGGTACGGAGCTCGGGGGGAATATTCCCCTCACTGAACAATTACACAAACAAGCAAAGAAAACAAAACACACATTTTAAATACAGCATCGTCACTGGTTTGACTCAACACACAGCATCAGTTCGAAAGATTTCTGCAGAGGGATTTCTGTCAAGCCTCACTGAAAGGGAATAACCTCCTCCAGGCATCCCACCCACCTCCCCTGCAGCAGAGCTTTCCCCCCACCTTCTGCCTTCTTGTGCGCACTGACAAGGGAAACCTACCTAAAAACAAACCCCTGGAGGTGCTGCTTGAAGCATAAACACTTTGAAAGCACAGCGAGGACTCTGCAGGAATAAACTCAGAGTTTATCATTCCCAGAAGTGTTCGTTTGCGCTGCCTCCCCCACTGAGCAGGTCTTTTTGCTGCCCACGACGATCACTCTTTTCTCTGCCCCCCCAAGACCCACGGCTGAACAGCCCGAGGGGACTGTGCAGAGCCAGGAAAGACCCCTAGATGGCAACTGCCAGGAAAGGAAATAATAATGCTTTTCTTCCATGACAGCATATTTTTACTGTGTCACACACAAACAGCAGAAACGAGAGCAGGAGTTTCACTGAAATGGTCCCTAGCACTTCCTAGGGCTCTGTGCAATCCCCAGTTCCAATCTGAACACCCACAGCATTTTTCATTTCAAACACTCAGCCCACCCACAAGGGGAAAATATTTGTATCGTTCTTTTATTGAGATTGTGTCAATCTGGAAACAGATGGACAGACAACAGGAAGGGGAAATAGATGCCAAGTTAATAGGAGCGACACATCCTATCAGTCATTTCCAAAACGCAGTCTGCTGCGTGCCGCAGGATGCTGCCGGTTGGCCTGTCCGAAGGGGAAGGCACGTCCAGCGTGTGCCCAGAGCATCCCAGCACTTGTCGGTTCTGTGGCACTAACAGGATTGCAGGAATTCACCAACCCAGCGCCTGGGGATTTCCAGGGAAACGTCCCGAATGTCGACGCGTGGCACCAGCCAGTCCGTTGGTGGGTGCTAGAGGGGGATGCTTTTCTCCAGATTTTCTAATTGTTCTTCAAAAAATCTAATCTGCTCCTCGAGGTCCTTCTGTTCAATCAGCAAGGAGGTCTTGACTTGCACAAAGCGTCGGTACTCCTGCAGCTGCTGATCCGTCAGGTACTTGGCGAGAATGCCCGAGACCACCCTCTCCCTACGATCCAGATTCTCTTTCAGGTCTTTCGCATCTTCCCGCTGTCTGGACAAGAGCTTGTGCCGTTCGTTCAGCGATTGCTAATAGGACAGAAAAACAAAGCAGCACACTATGAAAACTCATCATTCCTGGCAGGCTCTAGATCTTCGTTTGGAAGCCACAGTCCATTTAGTTTAATTACTTCCTCTTGTGGGCTTTGTGTTCCACACGAGTTTTTTCTCGATTCAATTACTCATTCTTGTGGCTTGTAAGGCAAAGACACCCAGAAAACCCCATCAAAGCTCACTTCTTCCATGTTGCCCTCAGGTTAAAAAAAAAAAATCAATATACTTAACATTCTGGTAATTTTAGAGTCTCCTGGATCTGTCTTCATTCAATTAGACACTCTTTAGGGCACTTGTCTTTGTATGTGTGGCCAGAGTGCCAATGGCCCATGAAGAAGAGAGCTGACTTCTGCTAAGGCACATGCGAGAAGGAGCTGTTCAAAGGCTTCTTTTGGACAACCCCAGAGAAGCAAGCCTTGCCTGTTCTACAGGATTTTAACCCCTTTGTAGCTGATCCTCTTTCAGCTGTAGTGATTTGCAGAGGGGTGGCACTGCTGGAAGAGAGACAGTTTCAGGACCGTGTCCATAAACGTAGCACAGAGCAACGGTCACCACCAGCACCCTACAAACGGAGTCAAAGATCGAGGCTGCCGGCTGTGCTGACATCGGGGCCACCGCAGCGACTGGGAGATGTCGTAAAAATGCTGCTGAGTCACCAAGTCTTTATTGAATGCGTTATTCAAATTCTTGAATAAATTATTTAAATGTATTCACTATGAAGAGCATAAGCACGACACAAAAGAAACAGCAGCCCCCCCGCCAGCCACAAAGCCAAAGTCAGCGTGAAATCTGCTCAGAATGATTCATGTTAGCAGGACTGGCAATTTGGAACGGGGGGATCCCGATTCTCCATATCACACTGCGAGGCAGGACTCTGTTAGTGCCCTTCTGTATGGGAAACGATGATAAACCTCTGCGGGTGGGCAGCAGCCCAGCTCCAGGAAATCCCAGCTTTCCCAACTCTGCGCTTTTCTAATTCCCCAAGAAGAGGTACCAGCAGGTATTGTTTTGCTAAAAACACACCTACAAGCAACAAGGACAGCAGGAAAGCAGCATTCCTGGGAGAAATCTGGCTTGTCTTCTCTAGGAAAAAAAATAGTATTTCAGGCTTGAAAAGATTTCCTGGTGACACGAGGCAATTCCTAGTTTTCCACCAAAACTGGCTGTTGAGTTAACCTGCGGGAGCTTGATCTCAAGTTACCCCCCCATCTCCTCCCTGTAGCTAGGACAAGCCCATCAAGTGAAATATGGTTTCAAAGGCAGTAATCACCGCATTGAAATTACCAGGGGGGAAAAACAAACAAACAAAACAACAACCACCACCACCCACCCAGAAATGAAAAACAAAGCACCAACAGGAGTTTCTGAAGCAGAAAATCTGGCTCTACTCCAGCAGGAGCAGCCCGAGGGCTCGGAGGCATCGGATCTTCCCCAGGCTCTGCTGCTGCCACCACCTCCCAACCCGCTGCAGAGCGCCTTCCCTCTCCAGCACTGACCCTGGGGTCCACACCAGACCCCCACCCTGCTGCGGCCGTGGGGACCCAGCCCGTGGCGTGGGGCAATGTGGGCAACGGCCGGTGGGGTTCATGGATAATTCAAAACCTTTGCTTAGAGCCATCAGCCAGGGGAAACGAGCCCAGCCTCAGCTGGAAAGGAGCGAGCAAAGCAAATGAAACCCCCCCTCGCTGCTCACTCACCTTCTCCTCAGCATCCGTGTTGCCATCGATCCTCCTCATGGCGTTCTGGACTCGAGCGAGGCGGCTGGACAGGCAGAGCAAGAGGCTCACCACCTTCTCCAGGTCTCCGATGAACATCATGTAGCGCTCAAACTCGTTGGGCTTGCAGACGTCCCGCACCCTTGCCTCCAGCTCCTCGCCTCGCTCGGCGCACTCCCTGGCTTCGGAGAGGACGAGCTCCCTTTCCTCCCACAGGCTCTGCAGCTTGGACCGGAGGCTGGAGATCAGTTCCAGCTGTAAAGGGGAAAAAAAAAAAATCATAGAAAGCTGTTATTGCCGAAGAGGATCCATCTCATTTCTAGAGAATGGATTTTCCTCACATCATCTTTGCCAAATTTTGGACTTTTAAAATAATTTTAAGCTCTTGGAAAGAAAAAAGAAAAAGAAAGATTTTCTAAGCTTAACTCTCAAACTCTGAAAAGCAAATTACTGGTAATCGCCTTAACTGGTGATATAATCCCCAGCTCAGAGCTTCCCATCAGTCAGAAGCGAACAGCAATGAAAATTACAACACGGTTACGCACGGTTATGCTCTAAGACACGAGCAGCAAGTGACAGCTCCGTCACCAAGCTCCAGAAGAGCTGCCTGGAATTGCATTTACAACACACACAGAAAAAGTCGGGTTGCAGTGAGCCTCAGCGCCTGGGCAGCGAAGCCAGCAGAGGCGGCTGGTTGATGGAGAAATGTTGGTGTGGAAAAGGGCCCCCAGACCGGAGCAGAAGAACCCTACCAGCTTTTTTTTTGGAAATCAGCCAGTGGGTAAGGACAGATATGTGCACAGCAGGAGGAGTTTCAGGAAGGCAGATGGTCGTTACCTGAGATGGAGCACAGCCAGGTTGCTACAGGGAAAAACCATCTAATTGTACACATCCCCCTTCCGAGCTGCCTGTTTCCATCGCGGTCCAGCCGCGCCCAAGCCACCTCTATTCCCTGCACGTAGGGCAATTAGTAGGGTACAGGAACTGCTGCCTGTTCTCTCTGATTAAAAACTATTTCTTATTTAGGCTACCGGTTGTAATGCATTTTATAGACCCTGAGAGCAGATTTGAGTGTTGGATGGCGAGGCGGCTGCTGCACGGGAGCTGGAAGGAAGGAGACATGGATCCAACCCTGCGTGGTTATTCCAGGCACGACCCACCCCAGTGAAGGTGGGAGGAGAGACCGGAATCAACCCAGGCAGGGTTTAAATGCCACCACTTCTGACCAATACCCCAGTCTGCCAGGGCTTCCCCTACTGGCAAAAACAGATTCAAAGTTCTCTATGAAACATTATTATTGGGATAAAAGTCATTAATGAAAATATCCACAGTAAGATACGGGACATTAATCATAATTTCTTTGTTGGGGTGGAGAAACAGCAGTTCCTCTGATGCTCATCTACGTACCTTCTTAGCCGTGATGTCGTCCAGGGCGCTTGTGCGGTCCCTGCCCAGGACTCGGATTCCCTTAGAGGCAGGACCTTCGCTCCTTTGCTTGGTGCCGTGTTCAGGACATTCTGCTGCTGCAGCTTCACTGCTTTTCCTGCTGCTGGAACAGAAGAGAAGTACCTGTGGCAATCACTTCAGAGTTTTGCTCACAAACACTGTGTTTTTATACATCTTCATTTCAGAAGTACTCTCCTCTCTTCTCACAGCAGCAATTTTTTTCTAATTTTTTCAAAGATACAGAGCAAAAGGTTTGCAGCCCAAGTCTGCCACAATCCATTTTAATGAGCTACCACTGAACCACATTTCTTCCTTTGCACACCCCTAGCCTCAGATATTCCTCGACACGTAAACCAGAAAACAACAATATTTTGCTGATTAAAAAAAAAAAATGCTCAAGTCATCTTACTCTTAGTACATACGTGATATTCGTACCCTAAACCAGCTTAAAAACACTAAATAATTGGGTTTGTCTACTTACTCGTTCTCCTGCGCGTGCCGCGTGTCTCCCTTTTTCCTCTGTGATTTATCCAGCAGGGAAACGTTAACAGGAAACAGACCCTCCATCAGGTCCAGAGCAGTTTTTCTAACAGGATGAGGCATGAGGATATCAACCAGAGAACTGTCTTTGGCAACGATCTCCATAGCAAGCTCCTGGTATCGCTGGTCCTCAGGAGACTGCGCTCTCCTCTGGGCCACACCGGTCTCTCTCTGGGGGAGAGCATCCTCTTGGCCGTTGGGCACGGATGTGACCTTCGCAGCCAAACCTCTGGCTGGACTTTTGTCTCCTTGGTGCTGCTGGGCGGATGCTCTAGGGCAGTCCAATACGTGCTCCTGCTGCTGCGGACACTTGGTTGAAGCATCGCCGTTCAGAGATGCAGTTCTGTGTTCCTCCTCCACCCCAGCATCTTCCTTGCTTCCACTTCTTGGGACAGGAATAGCGGTTTGAGGAGTCAGCTGCTCAGTATCCTGACAAATCACGTCATCGCCTTTATATTCGTGACTCTTCCATCCATCTTTCTCAGGATCATGGAAACTATAAAAAAGAAAACAGTTCCTTTTATTTCAGACACTTCCTCTTCAATAGGTATTTTTCAGACTGTTTAAGCAGGTAATTGCCTTTCCTCTTTTTATTAAAGCTTTGAAATCTCAGACTCCATAATACCTATTTGCTTAGGAGAAGAGGGAGTACATAACGTGCGTAGCTGCACCACTCTACGTTGTTTGCATCTCCATTCAGTTTCTCATTTTCTGCCGACACTCCGTGTCAGCTCTAACACAGCCTTTTCCAGCTTTCCAGCAAAAAAGTGAAGCCAGCTTGGCAAAGGGAAAATTAATCATAGTTCGTACTCGCTGGTGACTAAGTGTCACTCAGATCTCTTATCTATCGTGCACCTTTTCACTGTAATTAAAAATAAAAACCTCGCTTGAGCTTGACTTGAGCTACCTGCTGCTGGTGATTTAGCGATGTCCTCACGCTGGAGCAGCCTCTCCACTGAAAAGGTGCTAAAAGCTCCCCTGCAAAACCCCAGTGAGATGCTGTCCTGGGGTGAGGAGCAGCTTGCAGGGTCAACAAACCATCTGCAGCACTTAGCAGGGAAAATTCACGCTGACCTGCTAAGCCTCTTCGCTAAACGAGGAAATTTAAGAAAAAACTTCAAAATCTTACTAAAAAATTGATTTTTTTTTTCCTAAGATAACCAAGCCTCCAGAAACCCTCTGGATCTTCCTGACTGACTGAAACCATGGAAATTCTATTATTCCACAAGTGTCAGCATCGGTGCCTTGCTGACACAAAGTTCAGCTCTTTTTCTCCCCGATGCTCCTCAAACAAGCAAAACAAGCACCTAGAGTTAACATACAAACCTTCCAGTTAGCTCTGTGCAAACAGCACAATATTTTTTTTCCTTTTAAAGCAAACCACAGTGAACCATCACCCCGCTCTGCGCACACATCTTTCCTATCGGATGCACGGCAGGTGCCGTTCCGGACGGAGCTCAGAGGAGGGAGCTCTGACCTCGGGTATCTGAGGCAGGGAGAGCGGCTCAGCCACACTCAGCATCTCCCCCTTTTGCTCCACGCAGCAGGAATTATTTTAAAGGCTGTCCCAGAATGAAACAAATGGCATAACGGATGGATATTGCCCATACGGACAGCGCAGGATCCCCTGACCGAGGCCAGAAGCAGGCACAGCAGCACGGGAGCTCACACGCCTTGGCCAGGGCTCTGCCCGACCCTTACCTGGGGGTGCTGGGACAGCTCTCCCAACGCTGAGACGGTGCCACCGCACCACCGGCACATCCGGAGACGTCCTGGAAATGAAAACAGCACACTGGGACAAGCAGCGTTTCCAGACTTGGCAGCTGTTTAATTTTTCTCCCATTTTTGTTATCCCCAGAAACAGAAGTGAACAGTTTTTATTTCTCAGTTTGCCTATCTCTCCTTCTGTGAATAAAATTGCTGTTATGCTCTTCCTAGGTAGAAACCACCTCTTTTTTCCTAGAGATCCAAAGAACAGCTAGCAACAAAAAAAAATTACTGGCTCTCAGAACAATTCAGAAATCAGGCAGCATCAGGGGACATTTGCCTCTTCAGCTGTTGAGCAATGTATTAGATGAGTTGTTTTTCTGACCCTTGTATCTCCTTTATTCTCCTCGACAACAGTGGCAGCTACCGTCCTTCAGACACAGGAGCCAGAAAGGTCATATAAATATATCTCCACAATAACTGTGTCTGCGACAGTGCTCCAAGGAGGCTGCTGCAGGTAACAGCAGCGACCCTCTGAGCGATGACAAGGGACTCTGCCCAGACCAGGCGTGCCTTCGGCCAGCTGCTGTGGAGTTTCCATCCTTGTGCAAATGCTCTTGTCACTTTTCACATTAGAGAACACCCTGTTCACCTGCAACTCTTTCTTACAGAATACTTGCAAGAATAATGAGTTATCATTAATCACAAATAATTAACACTTATGGAGCACCTCTCCCCAAACCCCCCAGATTATTTCTCCTGCACGCTGCCCAGCAGAGCGCGCATTTCGCTCTCCAACAGCTCCACAGCATTCCCTACAGATGAACCAAACGCGGCTTCTCCTCCACATCTCTCTACTGCACATTAAAAAAAAATAAATAAACCAATCCCTAATTTCTCATTTGTGATGTTCAGCAATTTTTCACGTGGATGGTCCCGCAGTTCTCTAAAGCAGGCAGGTTGGACTCAAACAATAATTACTGCCTGGATATCTTCCTTACCTGTGCGGGAGGAGGGGTCAATCCTGATCTCTCGTGAGCTCTCCCAGACGCAGGAGCACCAGCCCGCAGGACACCTTCATCTGATGCACACTTGTCCGCTCTGCTGGGAGCCGGATCGTGCCTCCAGGTCGCTGCACCAGCCGCAGCGGAGCCGGGATCGCTCCCACCGGCCACGCTCAGCGGGGGAACAGGAGCCAAAGGAGGAACAACATCTGGCGATGGGTCTTTAGAGAAAACCTGGCAGAAAACCTCATTGTTTTGCACCTTCCTGCTCCCGTTTGGGTTGGGGACCTTACCAGGAGGCCACCTGGGATGCGACAGCCTCTTCTGCAGCGGCGGCTTGTGCAGCGCGAGGTGCTGCGAGCTGCCTGGCCTTTGGCTGATCTTGCGTTCCATGTACTCCATAAGCGCACAGTGCTGGATGTGTTTCAGCTCCGTCCTGGAGATACTCGAACTGGAAAGTGCCCTCCCTCTGTTTTCCAGAGTCTTTCTCCTCGCTGCCGCTATATCTTGCTCCGTGATTTCCTCCCTGACTTGACCCCATGACGGCTCCTTGTCTGCCAGCTGATCGAGCTTCTCAGGTTCAGAATAACAGAGTTTCTTCTGCTCCTTTGTTACCCTTTTCCTTCCTGCTATTCGACCTGTTGGTGGCCTCTTTATTTCCTCATCTCTGTTGAAACTCCCCAAGGATGCTCGATGAGGAGGGGAACGAGGAACAGGTCTGGCATCCTCGCTTGCACTGGATAAGGAGAAAGACCTGAGGTGTTCGATCGAAGCCCTTTTAGAGGGTTTCTGCCTGAGTCTAACGGGCAAACTCATCTGTAAGTCTTTTCTTTTAAAGGAGGTTTCTCTCAGAACCTTTTTCTGAGCCACTTTAAGTTTCTCTCTGTAGTCGTTGTTGAAACTCTCATCCGCGGATGAAGCAGGACTCCCAGGAATGAGATTTTCCGTCTCGAGCAGGAGATCACCAGCACTGTGCTGATGGCTGGTGCTCTGGCTGGTCCGACTGCTTTCCCTTCGTGTCTCTAGACACCGCGCCGGGGCAGAGCAGCTGCTCGCTGGAAATGCCTTTGGTGGGCTCCTCGAGTCCTCCTGACGTTGGGCGAGCTTGGGGAGCAGGAGGTTGGTGGGTTTCCCCCCAGACAGATAGTAAAGCATGGGAGTTGCCTGCCTGCTTATCTGTTCATCAGCAGGATCGTCCCGTGGCTGCCTCCAGAGCTGTTCCTGAAGCTCAGGTTGGCACTTCTGAACTGGAGATTCCTCTTCTAGGTGCGTGCTAGGGTCAGGATTGCTGTTATGAGCCTGGTTTTCTTTCTTGACTTCATGCAAAAATTGAGATGTGGAATCTCCCTTCGGTTTGCAAGAGGCCATTAGGTTGACATTGCCGTGGCTTGGGTCACCTCCCCGATGCCACTCCTCGCAGCCAGGGTGCTCCCCTTCCGCGGTATCGCAGCTGCAGGACAGCAATGATCTCTGCCTCGCGGCTTGCTCGTTCACGAGCGGTTCCCCAACATCGCTCCCAGTTTGTCCTTCAGCATCATAGCACTCATTTCCATCTGTCCAACTGTTCGGCTTCCTGGAAGCATTTTTCATTAGAAGACCATTCTCCATGGGTTTTAAGTCACAACTGTCCTCAAATACGTCTTGATCCAAGTCCGAAGGGAGCTCGGCACGGAGCGGGCACTGTTGGCTGGGCTCCGGCACTGCTCTCTGCAGATCTGCTTCTCCAAAAGTTGGCTTACGGACGCTGCAGGGATGCTGTTTGTCTTCCCGTGGATCATTAACAGCGCCAGGGCTGGTACGCACCGGGGGATAGGACCTGGAGGTCATCTCCTCAGGAATTTTATAAGCATGAACTGAATTATAAGCAGAAAGGATTTTAGGGACATTCACCGCAGAGTCAGTCTTTAAATATTCTTGAAAAATGAATGAAGAAGGTCTGCTGCAAATGTGTGGATTGCTTCTCTTTATAGCCTGTTGGGGTGAGCTCCACTCCCCGTTTTCCTCCGCCTTTAACCCCTGGATGTTCAATACCTCACTTGTACAATCAGCCGCAGAAGGGCCCCTGTTTTCCAGAGTCCTTCCCCGAGCAGCCACAGGCTCTTGCTCGGTAATTTCATCCCTGTGCTGACCCCACGGTACGTCCCCATCTGCCAGGTGACAGTCCTGCATGCTGCACTCACTGGGACTGCCGGCGCTGCCTCTCCCTCTTGAGTTTTCAAGGTGCCTCGTGACTTTATAGCTGTCGAGTCGCGTGGGAGGAGAAGGTGGCGGTGCAGCCGGAGGCAGCGGTCCCTGCTGGGAAGTCCCTCGGGCAGGAGTGCTTCCGCAGCGCTCAGCGGGACTGGTGCCGTGAGGGGTACGAGGGATGCTCAGGTCTGGCGCCTTGCAGGGATGCAGGCACCTGAGGTCAGCGTTCGCTGCGCTGAGGTTGTAAATTCCTCTTACGTATTCCGAGTCCATGTACGGGACCTGCTCCGGAGGCAAGCAGCAGTTTTCACCGTAGCATGATGGGGTGGGATACTCCGGAACATTTGACCCCCCTGAGAAAGAGCTGTAAGCAGAGTCTGCTCTGCCAGGGTGATCCACGCTGCCAGCCGGCTTCACTGGTGAGAGGCGATGGCCATTGTCAGGAGAGGTCACGGGCTCCACCAGCTCTCCCGTTCTGCCCCCTTGCCTCTGAGTCCATCTTTCTGTCTCGTTCCCAGATGAAGCCATGTTGCAGCATTTCCAGAAACCAAAGCCTGGTTAACTGTCCGCAGCCGAGTTGTTAGAAAAGTGCATTCTTCTCTGCAGTCACATTCCAATAACATCTAGATGATCCTAAAAAGAAAAGTGAAAAAGACTGAGCGGGGGGATTCCGATTGCAACTGGGGAGATCAGGCAGGGATCAGGCACACACACCCAAGGTGAGGACTTGGAAACAGCATTTAGAGCAGCTAGAAGTAAATTCCCAGCTTCAGTAATTATCAGGATCTTGGAATGATCGTTTCCTCTGCCACAAACAGAGCAACTAAGTCTTTAATAACAAGAGTTCTCCAGATCTTTATTAAACCTCAAAGGCTACAGATAAAATTAGAAGATGCTGTCTCGTGATGATTCCAAACTATCAACGGCCAGAACGCAGGGACACCACAGCAAGCGTGCGTGCCCCAAACCCCCCAGTGCCTCCACCTTTCAGGAAATCTCCCACAGAAATATGAACACATGGACACGTCAGTGCCCCATGGACAGCTGTACCCAGCAAGCAGGGCACAGATGAAGCCAGGAGAATTACCCAACAGGAAGAAATCATGACTATAATGGTCTTATCGGCCTTGTTCCCCCTCCTTAAAGGCTTCTGTTGTTTCTCAGAGATGCAAGAACCAAATCATACTTTATTTCATGAACGTGATAAAAATGGATTGTTGTTTAAGTGAAATTCCATGCCATTTCCATCCGTGCTCAAAAATATGCAGCTGGGAAAACCTTTCCCAGAGGTTTATGGAAAGGGGCTTNGACCAAATCATACTTTTTTTCATGAACGTGATAAAAATGGCTTATTAAGTGAAATTCCGTGCCATTTCCACCTGTGCTCAAAACTATGCAGCTGGGAAAACCGTTCCCAGAGGTTTATGGAAAGGGGCTTGGTGAGAGGTTGATGGGGTATCTCCAGGACAGGTTCTGCAGTCAGTAAACAATCAGAGATTTTAAAAGACAGCCAAATATTTTTATGGCTGACGCTAAGGACTCCCCTGCAAATGTAGCAAATGTACCAGAAAAAGCAGCAGATTAGAGTTCATGTACAACACACACACAATTTTTGCCGAGTCTAGAAGAGAGCCTGTGCTTGGCAGCTGCACCTGACACCCACACTGCTGCTGTAACACACAGTGCACGCAGGTTTAGTTCAACACATGACACCTCTACCAGCAGCCCACTCGACAGGACCATGGAAAACACGCAGGAGGAGCTCACCCNGCTGCTGCTGTAACACACGGTGCACGCAGGTTTAGTTCACCTGAGATCACTACCAGCAGCCCACTCGACAGGACCATGGAAAACACGCAGGAGGAGCTCACCCCCCCAGGGTGACCCCCTCAACCGCCTCTGCCAGCTTCAAACCCCTCCGGCAGCTGGCAGACAGGAGCAGCCCCAACAAAAGGCTGAACCCCGCAAGCAGACGGGCGCCAGCCAGTGCCCTGGTTTGGGAATTCTCACTTCAATCAGCTCCAAAGGCTGATCAGCTATTAAAAGAAACCAAACGGTCCTCAAAACCTTTGGTGACAAGCTGCTCCTTGTGCCACATCACCCGAGGAGACGCAGACTGTTCCCAGGTCCTACCAGAAGGTTACTCCCTGGACCCGCCGTTCCCAACACCGTCCAACACTCAAAGCTGGCAGAGAGAGAGAGGTTTCAGGGGTGATGTTGCTGTTTAATCAAAAAAAAACCAAAAACTTCACATTCCTTGCAAAGCCAGTCCTGGCATCATTCATTTTGAGCCAAAGGAAGAGATGGACGGGAGCCAAAACACACAAGTTAATCTGGAAAGGAAACTCGGACCGGGGGGGCACGGTAAATACATTAACTCGTTTCTGAGAAACGAAAACCGCGTAACACAGCACAGTGGGAATTTCTGATGGGCTTTTTTTTGAAATGTCAATAAGAAACCACTCAAGGCTGCCTGGAGAAGTTCTCTGTCTCTCTTTAGAGATGATCCAAAATGCAGCTGTGAAATATTTCTATCCCCGAATAACAGGGTCACATCAGAAACACGAAGCATCCATGGCTGGTGCCAGCGCTCCCTGTCCTTTTCACCATGCTGTATTGAAGAATTTAAAGAAATAAAAATCTAGATATCTGGTGAAAGGAAAACCTTGGATTTTCTGAAGCTACAAAGAAAAGCAGCTGAGACAGTGATGGGATGACACCCAAAGCAGAAGCAGGCTGTGCCAGGGCTGCTGCCGCACCACTGACCCGTTATTAACTGAACAGACTGCACCCGAGAGCCTGGACCGCGGCTGGGTCTCGCTGAGCCGTGCGAGCTCGGCGGCCTCTGGGGGTGCTGGGAGGCACACAGGATCAGACCCCGTGGGATTCCACGAGAGAACCAGAAGGCAGATTGCTCTGATCCCTTTTAGTCACAATTTCGCTCCAGGGGAACGTGTCCGAGCAGCTCCATCACTGGACTGTTGCTGTTAACAGACGGAGCCAGGTCTGTGCTGGGGATGTGCTGGCACTGTTCCACTGAAGTTAACAGACTTACCCTGATTTACAGCAAGAATTTGGCTCTAACTTTTCGCAGCTATGTGTAGAATTTAAATAACAGTCCTGCTTTGGTTTGTCTGCATCAATGAAAGCACTCGCTGGGCTTCCTGCACCAGTGCTGCCCAAGATCTCTTCCCCCATTACTTCAAAGCCCTGTTCCCCATTTCCAGCGAGGTTGGCAACACAGCGAAGAATTTGTCTCCAGTTTTTATGATGATACCAGAAATAACAGAAAATACAGCTTCACTGACTCAAAAGATCAAGGTAAGGACCTCTGCCTTGAAGCAGCAGCAAGCACCGAGCCCCAGTTCACACCAGGAGCAGGAGGACGCCGCGGCTCACGGGACGTTCCCTCCTCCGGCTGCTCCTCCTGTGCAGCCACCCCTTCCCGAAGCTGCCCGCAGCCTCTCCCTCTGCTCCGCGGACAAGCGCCAGACAAGCGAGAGGACTTCCCCCAGCGCTGGGCACCCGCTGGTCCCGCTCTGGCTGTGGCTTGCATTTTGCAAATCTGTTGGGCTTCAGAACGAGTTTGCAATCTCACATCCTTTGAGTAATCGTAAGAACTGTAGTGCTCCAGAAGTCTCTGCTAAAAATTTAAATAACAGGATAATGAAACAAGTTAGGGAAAACCTGTCCTATTTCTCTTGGGGAAGATGTTTCCTAAACCCTGGCAGCAGGATCATTGATCTCACTGTGTTTAAAGAACTATGTGAACACTGTCGGGTCTTTTACACGGGAAAGAAAACCATTAATGTCTTTAAAACCCAGCTGACATTAACAAGGACGTTATTCTCCTTAGCTGGGGGGTGGTAGAGCCTCCCCATGGACTACGCTGTCTCTGGGTCTTAAAAATGCCCTGGCAAGGCTGCAATACAACGTGCACATTCAGGACAATATTTTCATTGTAAACCTCTGAAAGCACAAAGAAAAATGTTAAATTAAAATACATCAGAAGCAAGAACACCAGAGGACAAAGGGAAGGGTATTAACAGCGTGTCACTCCGTGCCCAAGGAAGAAATAAAGCCACTGACAGCCTACTAAGATCCAAAGTTTTGTTGTTTGTTTAAAAAAAAAATAAAAAGGCTAATTTGACTTCCATCCACTGATTTATTCTATTTACTCCAGTACTCCCTAGGAAACCCTACAGAGCGCACAGCCCTTGAGGCAGAGCAGTTTGCAAATAGGAAGCACACCCTCTTCGCTTTGCGGTCTGACAAACCAGAGAGACGAGATGAACAGAAGCGTGGCAGAGGAATGGGGTCTGGAGGGAGCCGGGCTCCTCCAGCACGTCCCAGCAGGCTCAGGAGGAGCAAAACCCCGATGACACAGGTTAGGCTGGGCTGTCCTGGGTGAAGATACTGACATCTTATGTCTCAAGATTTGATCCAAGTTTCCACCGTAATAATAACAGAAAAAAAACAGCAGAGGCAAAGGCATGCCAGGAAATTCACCCTGTACATTTCCACGCTGTACGTTTGCTCAGCTCAGGCAGCGGTGCTGTGCAGCACAATTCCTCGTTCCCCAAATACAGCCCCCGAGCATCCAGGGCAGGTCCGAGCCCTGCTGATGCCCACAGCCCCGCACGGGCCGCGGTTAAAACACCCGCCACCACCTCGACCTCTGCGTGCTGGGGAACGAGTTCCTGCTGCAACCAACTCAGCACGTCAAAGCCTCGCGTCTGGCAAATTAACTCTGCACAGAGAGAAACCAGCGGCTGCAGGCTGCAGTCAGTGAACCAGTTACCCGTCTTCTAAGGGCAAGCTTTCTTCTACGGGCTCCATGGGAATGAAGGGGGCAAACACAGCCGTTAATCTGTATCGAACGACAACTGTTCTCCAAGCAAGGAGGACGATAAGTGTGTGAAACGCAAAGCAAACACCGTGACCAACCCATCAATATTAAGTCATGTCCCTGTTTGTGAGTGACCTGTTCCTTATCAAAGGGTACACACCTGATGTAAATATTAGACAAAATTCTTCAGATTCCGATCAGTTGCACAGTCTGCAGCACCTGACCCCTCTGCTGCACAGCCCATGAGATCTGATTGCCACCAGAACCCCACCTGGGAGGGCTGGCACGGGCCAGCGGCTCGCCCGGATTGTCCCGGTGATCGGAAAACCCGGTACCGGTGGCCAGAGGTGAGGAGACTGAGCCCGCGAGAAAAACAGAAAAAGGGAGAANAGCCAGCGGGAGAGCCAGCGACCAGCCTGCGCTCATCGGAAAACCCAGTACCGGCGACCAGAGGCGAGGAGACTGAGCCCACGAGAAAAACAGAAAAAGGGAGAAAGAAAGCAGAGATGTGGCAACGGAGCTTCGTCTGACAAAACACTCTCCTGGAACCTCAGAGAATATCTTACAAACCCGAACCAGACGCTGTCACTACCAGCGGGATAGCTGCCTTACGATGAAATCGTTTCAGGGTCCTACAATGGGAACACACTCTTGCCTCCTAAGCACTTCCCCTAAATACAAATTCATTTTTTCAATAACTTACTACCCTCAATAAAGGATGTAATTTTCCATTCTTTCAGAACCCGTTGCCAGTCTGGAATGCAATTAGTAAACGACATTAGCACTTCCATTCCCTTACGTACAGATTGTTATGAATTAATATTAATTTGGTATTTTGAAAGCCACTTGCTTTTTAACTTTCTTATTTGGACAAAAGCAGCAGAAACTATTCCTTTCCAGAGGATGTCTGGTTTCAGTCTAGTTCATCCAGATGTTAACACAGCTGTGCTGCCTTTGGGCTGAGGAAGACAGTAACACCGTGTCCAGTCACTGCAGAACATGCCACTGGAAGAAGAGAAAAGCATCAAATACCCCCAAGACTGGTGCATTCCTTCGGCAGGTATTGCCTTCGAGTATTTTCCCAAATCTTTCCTTTGGGCAGAATTCAAAGCATTTTTTCCTTACTCTCACTGCACGTTATCATCCCTGGTTTCCACAACAAACAAAATAAACTGGAAATGTCTGAGTTACATGAGCACAGGGTTGACGGTGGGGTGTAAGTCGCTCAGAATTTAAACACCTGGTCTGCAAACAGCGTTCGGCCGTGCTGCAAAACCAACAGAAGACAGAGGAAAAAGACGGGGGAAAGCCCAAATGTGTTTGATTCTGGGGAAAGGCAGCGCCCAGAGCAACAGCGAGAGAGACTTCAACAAACCGGCTCCTGCCAGGGCAGCCGCTCGACCCGACAGCGGGCGAGTAACTCCGCGAGGAGCGGCAGCTCCTTCCAGACCATCGCCNGCTGCCAGGGCAGCCACTCGACCTGACAGCGGGAGTGGCAGCTCCTTCCAGACCATCGCCTGGTTACAACCCAGGGACCGAGTGATGCCCGCCTGGAGTGCTTCGTTAGTCCTACCCAAACGGCAAGGGGGGAGGTGTTTTTTTTTTTTCAGATACGGCTTTTCTACATTTAATCTGTTCTACACAATCTCCCCTTCAAGTTCCCAACCCACTCACCTGTAACCTGCATCCCACCATCGGCCCCACCACCGAACACCGCCCAGGCGGGAGGGACACTGTGTGCATCTGTACCGAGGTAACCAACTTCGTGTAAACGCGTCTAACTGCCAGACCTCCTAACTCCTCTGTGTGACACGGAGCTAGATTTTATTTATTCTGCAAAAAAATACATGATGTGCATTCCTGAGGGTAGGGCAGAGCTCCTGTGTGTGTATTGGAGTGATGGTCACACCAGAGGTGACATGCTGGACTCCAACAGGAGTGACACCGATCCCTTACACAGTAACACACACTAATAATTTCAGCATGTTTAAGAGAAGTTTTCTGGTATTAGTTCAGTTCTGCCCTTGTTCAATTATTCAGTTGCCTTCGCGCGTTTCCCCAAGCAAAACGCCGTCCTGCACGGGCAGTGACACAGGGGAGCCCCGATGCTCAGGCTGCCCCATGTAATCCTGTGCCTACAGCTCCTTGCAACCCTCGGTTAAACATTTCCAAATGTGGTTTTAATATTTTCTAAGATACATTCTGCTCCTTCCTCCCCTTTCCTGCTGACTGTCACACAAGGGGGCCTCGGGGTGGGAGCAGATGGACTTTGGCAGCAGATGCTCTGGAAGAAACCCGAGAGCTGAGTTAGTCCTGGGTGGGAGAACGGATCAACGGAAAAGGGACATTCCAACATGTCGCTTTCCAGCCTTAATCTTCCTTCTCCTGCCACCTCCACCAGCTCACGCCTGGGTCTGTTCCTACCAGACTTAGAGCAAACACGACACAAGCAATGCAGAGCAACCGGAGTGTTATTTTCACTCTTTGCTCGCATGGAGCCAATATACAGAGAAGCATCCCAGCAACTGCCGAGCTCCGGAGACACGGTACAGCCCAGACACGGCCATCTGAAATACCCACCCCCCAAAACGATGTTTGGCTTCGTTACCTCTGGCGATCCGAACGCACATCCACAGCTAGCGCACGTTCTCCACCTCCAGTTTTCTCTTTAGAAAACAAGAGCTAACGCCTTGGGTCCGCATCCCAGCTACGGCTGCAGAAAAGAGCCGAAAGTCAGTGGAAAAGAAACTGTACCCATCAGAACAAACCCGTCCCGTGCCGGAGACAATCCCCCACCTCTCACCCAGCCCCGCCGCGCCCGGGATGCCTTGGAGGTGGCAGTGGCTCCACGCACAGCACCAGAGCGACGGTCTCACGCAAACCCTCCGCCGCAGCGGAGCAAACTGCCCTTTGGCTCATTCCATCCGCCGCGCGCAGCCTTACAGCGGCGGAGGGAAAGGACGGAAAGCAAACAGCGGGCTCGGCTGTTTCATTATCTCCCCGGTCAATTATTAACCATGTGCTTTTTCTGCCTGAGCTGCTGGGCAGCGGCCACGACTCCTGCGTGGGCACAACCGACAAATTCCATGAAGATGCAGCCGAGGCCACAGCGGAGAGAGCAGGCGAGGCCCCTGCCCCCCCGGACCCAGCGCACTCCCCTCCCCTGCGTCCCACCGGGATGGCATCACCAGCAGAGCATCCTTCCCTCCGCTGCACCCCGTCCTCTGCAGCCCTGGGCCATAGCACGCTGACCAAAAGCTATGTTTTAGATGCTGCAGGGTTTTTAATTTTTTTTTTTAAGTGCTTTGTTCATAAAACAGCACAGAAGGCACGGGGATTGAGGATTTCATCTGTTTTGTGCAACTCTGAATCAACTCAAGCCTCTGCCATAAATTCCTTCCTGCCTCCAAATATATGCAATGGAGCCCGATACCAACATATTATAAAATCCTCATCTGCCGAGATGAATTCCTGCTAGCTTCCAGCTGGGCTTAAAAAATAAGCCGATTTTATGATGCTATTTTTTTCC
>VZTO01022592.1:0-30629 GCA_013400615.1 Syrrhaptes paradoxus
ATGCCAGGGAGCGGCCGTGAGTGCATTCAATTTTCTAGGATGGATGTAGTCTAAGTAGCTACAGGAAACAATTCATATCAAACCCCTTTTAAAGCTACCTAAGTCAAGTCGCACTTTCTTATTGATTTCAGTGGAAGCAGTCTCTAGAGAGATATATGGATAGAAATCCCTTCCTTCAGCCTCCAAGTGCCTCCAGAAAACAACAGCAATCTCTTTTCAGAAAGTATGAAACACTAATCTTATTGATAGAAAATAACAAAGATGTGAGCAACTGTGTGACAACATCTAGCCAAAACATTGTATTTTAAGACTATGATTCTGTTCCCACTGACTTCAAAGCTACAGGATCAGGCCTGAAAAATTTCTGAGGTTTTTTGCTGGAATGATAATGGCCAGAAGTGGAGTTATTTTTATTCTTTATGAGAAACAATGTATAAAAGAACATGCTTATTTTCGCTGGAAATTCTGAAACAATCAGTTCACTTCAGGGGAAAGAAAAAAAAAAGCTCTCTACACTGAGTTATTTTTTTTCCACTATGATCATGAACACTTTCAAAGAAGCCTAACTCAGGACAGCCAATGCAGGATAAAGCCAAGCTACTAAAACATCTTTCCTTTCCTTAGACATTTGGGGCCTGTATTCTCTGTATATTTTGTCACTGGGAAATAAACCAGCTGTGTTCTTAAAATCCTTGTTTCTCTTTCTTGTTAGGTCAATTCACTTATTCATTATGTTTGGCTCTGCTGATATCTGTGAGGGAACCTGTGTTTTGATTAATAGCATTTTACCTTTTCTTCCAAACTTGCTTATTGGCGCAGTGGTTTTCACTAACCAAGTCAGTAACTAGAGTCAGTTATGTTAACTAAATAAAGCAGAGCACAAAACTGTGGAAAGATGAAGATAACAATAAAAACTAAAGCCCATTACACATAAAATTCTCCATCAGAAATAACTTTAAACAACCTATGCCACCATCATTTCTGCTTCTTAAATTATATGAAAAGCCAATATGCATTCTGTGTTGCATATTGCATCTAGATTCTACTTGTAGAATCTAGATGCAATATGCAACACAGAATGCATACTGCTGAAATCAGGTGTTAGGATATGTTTCTTCAGCTTTTTTAAGGGGGCCAAACAGTATACTAGAATGAGGCCTGCAGGCCGTCTTGATTGGCTTAGTAGGCAGGTTTACCAGCCCTCCCAGACNGAGTATGACCCATTAATGGCTATCCTCTAAGGCCAACCTTCAAATCAGATTTTACCCATCTAATTGTTCACCAGTCCAGAGTGTAGCATCCTAGCTTGAATGTTTGGGAAACAGTGCTAAAAGCCCAGCTAAAATCCAGGTAAATTGCATCCACTGCTCTCACCTCATCCACAAAGCTTCTTTTCACAGGAGACAATGAAGTTGTCAGGCATGAATTCATCTTGGTAAACTTGTGCCAATTGTTCCTAATACCTTCTTCTCATTTACCTGTCCAGAAATGGTTTCAAAGAGGACTTGCTCAATGATGCTTCCAGGGTTAAATTCCCTGGTTATGTTGTTACTTATGCTCCTAGGGTTTATGCCCAGATGGTTTTAAGTCCTAACAAACATTTAATTGATGCTTATGCTCTTTGGAGATTTATAATTTAAATATTCTCTTGGACAAAGAATTTTTACCCCTGCTTTTTACCAGTTAGTCCTATGACTCCCTGCTTAATATGTTTTTGGTCTGTGTTTTCTAGCACTTTCTCTGATGATGCCACAGTACTGTACTGGATTATTACAAAGTAGACTGTATGGATCCAATCACTCTGCTTCTGAAGTGAGAGAGTTTAGTTGAGTGGACACAAGTCATGCTGTGCCATGACTCAGGGCCAAACCAGGGTTTCTGTCGGGACTTATTCACAAGTATGGACATAGTTTCTTTCTTTGGCCAAGCAAATATTTACTTATTCCTTGAGAGATGGAACTGCCTTAACTGCTACTTCTCATAGTAATCTATAGCTAATAACAGGGAAATATTTTAAGAGACAAGTGACCTGAATCCAGAACTTTTATAAAAAATAAAAGTGTCAGAACAAGAAAAGAAAAATTCCCTTCCCACATTGTCTCTAGCCTGGTTGGTACAGTGCTGGAAGGAGGCCAATATGCATTTTGTCTGGCCAGATGAAGATAGATGTGGACACCATTCTCCGACAACTAGGTGAAATCTATGCACCACTACTCCCAGAATAATTTTGCGAGACAGAGCTTTCTAAACTGTTAAATCCAAGATATATTCTGTGTCTATGTCTTCCAGATGACAGTCATGACCTTCTCTCCTACCTCCTGAGCTAGATGACCTCCTGTCCAGCGGGTTGAATTTTATGACTGCTGTTCTTATGTATTTAACACTCCTATTTTGTCATGTAGGGGAGTACTTGTGCCCAACACAATGTTGTGCTCTCTACAAAGGACCATGGGTAGAATGACACATGGGTAGTAGCAAGGAAGTATTCCCAAAGAATAATTTCAGTGCCCAAGGGGATGGCAGAAAAAGAGAAATAATCAGAACAACAAAGTTAGTAAGTGCTCTAGTAAGATTCTAAGCTTTTCCATTTAGTTCAGCCTTCGTGAATCCCTCCTGCTTCTTTTGTGAGTCTAGTCATTCAAACAGGAAAAACTAATTTGGAACAAACTCATAAAAATTTCTAGAGACTGAGAGATCTGCCTGTCTCTTTTCTTACAAAACCTTTCATCTCACAACTGTTTGGCTAAGTTAGACTTGTCCATATTTTGGAAAACTCCATCTCCGGTCCTTTTCTACTGTCCACAAAGGGACAGTTCATAGTAATACTATTTTCTGGCTCATCCACTTTACTACTGAGAAACTGGACAGGCCGGATTCCTGATCCAAAGGGAGACAAAATGACATGTTTCGAAACAGTCATTCTCTGTCATTGTGTCAACAAAAATCACTCTGGCTTATAGTGTATAGAAAATACACTTAAGTATACTATGTTAGTCCATCTCAGGATAGTTCAGTAAAGCAGTTAACAATATGCTTAAACGATGTCCTGATTTGGGATTCTTATCTAAAAAGAGACTTAGGTATTTTGTCTCTGGTTGGTTTTTGAAATAATTCCAGTCCTATCATAAAGTGCATTTGGCATGTCAATAGAACACATTTTCTACAAAGAACTGCATCCAAAGTGAACCCATCTATATCCATAGGGAGAAAATATATAGCTTTTTCTTTTTTAAGTCAGCAAGGACCTTTCTTGTTGTCATCCCTTCTAAGTTTGCTTGTAAGTATATTAACATTACACTCCTCATGTGTACTAGAAAAATATCTGCCTTGTTCGCAGTACTTAACATTAACACTAAGGTGAAGGACATACAAAAGGGTGACACCATAGTTCTAAATATGATGTCAAAATTGGTTATTTCATGTAATTTCCATGCACTAAAAGGTCTCTGTCAGGTCAAATTAGGTCCTAGATTTCATTTTGGTGAAGAAAAGCTTTCAAAAGTCTTAAAAATTAAACACTTTCATGATTATTTGTTCAACATTCCAATGGGAACTTTTTCGGTTTTTTTTCCTACTTTAAAAAAAAAAACAAACCCCAAGCAATGACCTACAGTATTTGTAATGCAAACATCACACTGTTGGGCTTATCACTGGCTGGCCCATGAGAACCTAAAGTCTCTGAACTGAGTTTAAAGAGGTTGTAAAGCTTTACACAAGAAGACTGGTTTAGCTGTCAAAGCTAAGAAAAAAGGGTAAATAAACAATATCAAAGATAAGGCAAGGATATTATCACATATAAGAAAGAAAGGAAAAGAGATTTGTTAATGCCTGTTTAAGACGGATACATTCTTTTGTTTTTGTAATAGCAAGTGATCTGCATTGAAGAATATTCAATCTAATACAGAAAATGCAAAGACTACATTTATGTTACACTAATAGTGTACTTAACTATAGTACTTTTTACCTAGAGAACAAATCTAAAGCTAATGTTCTCAGGGTTAGAATAGATTCCAAACTAAATGTAAGTCAGCATATTACAGTTGCAAAATGCAAAATATCACACATGAAAACAGGTTGTGAAATTTTCATATGTGGAGCTTTTTGGTAAACATTTAATAACATTTTTTCTGCTTTATTCTTGAGTATTTTCTAGAAATATGTTCTCTTTAAATGGAGAAAAAAAAAGTTGAAGATATACATCTGGCTGAAAACCTGGATGTTCTGAGAAAAAAGATCAGCCTTTGGATCCATTTTTTTCATAGAAAGTTGAAGAACAAAGAAAATTTTGTAGTTAAAACATCAAGCTTATGAACTTCGATAAGAGTGGGGCATTTTTATAATGTCATAATTTTTAGAAATATGTATGTCTTTCATGTTTTGTTAATAACTTTCACAGAATTTTCAAAGAACTATTTTCTAAAGTAGTACTTTGTTAATGTCAATAGTAATAACAGTAATAGTAATTTAAATGTGCAAATAAGAATATGTACAGACTTGAAAGAAAGATAATTTTTGAGACACAAATATATAAGACATATTACATAACTTTTATTAGTATTAGTATTACTTAGTATTATTAGCATTTTACATGGGCCCAAGACTCAGAAATCCTAGGATAATTTACTAAATGTAGCAGCTTATTTCCTTTGTGACTGGAAAAGCCAAAAAATCCTTGGTTTTTCTTTTTTTATTCAAAATATTGAGATAATCTTCCCTTACCTTTATTGATTTAGATTGTAAGATCTTCTATGTAAGTATTTTTCCTGACTGCATATTTATGCATTACTTAAGAGCCACTGTAAATGCATACATTCAGAAATATTTTATGTGGACTAGATGAGGTCAGATTCCTCATAGGTGCTGTTTCCAAACTTCTGTGTTTTTTCCACATTTGGTCCTTAGTCCTGGTCTGGCATTAATTCTCCCCTCATCTTCTACAGTTGGACAACATCTCAGCTCCCAAACCAACTTCAAAACTGCCTGTATATTTTTGGCCCTTCTGCTGTCTTTAAATTACCTGTAAATATGACTGCTTCAGCTCTAGCATTTGTTCATCTCAACTCTCTTCTGCTTTGCCTTTATTATGATTTGTGATTGCTCTTCTCTAGCAAGACTGAGAGATTTCCTGGTACAGGTATGCTCTGAGACAGAAAAGTCTCTTCAAAGTAAGGAGTACAAGGTGACTGTAGTATCAGTATGAGTGTGTTTATAACAGAGGCAAAATTATTCAAATTCCACTATGCTGGAAAAGCATCCTAGTCTATAGTTCATAGAAGCAGGCTCTCATTTGTTTGCTGACTTCTAACCAGATGGTTTTTAGACTTGCACCACCAAGAAATCAAACCTCAATGGGAAGACTAAAGGGTATTTGTACTTCTGTCTGTCCCATTCATATCATCTATAGTTTGATGATCAGGGTAGGAATATCCTTAAAGAGATGCTATAAATTTTTTCCCTTCAAAAAGAAAGGCAGCAAGAATGCAGCAATCATCCTTTGTCTTTCTTTCTCGAACTAGAGCAATGGAGGGTGATAATTTACTGTGAGGGTGTGTGAGGCAGTAGCCCAGGGTGCCCGGAGAAGCTATGGATGGCCCATCCCTGGAGGTGTTCAAGGTCAAGTTGGACGATGCTTTGAGTAACCTGGCCAAGTGGGAGATGACCCTGCCCATGGCAGGGGGGTTGGAACTGGATAGCCTCTAAGGTCCCTTCCAACCCAAACCATTCTATGATTCTATGAAAAACAATTATTTTATAAAACCAAATGCATTTTCATTTCAGCAAATGGAAGCATCCACCACTTTGCATTACACTGGTAGCAAAACAACTAATATGGTTACTCTGGCAGTAACCCAGAATGAAAAGGGCAGACTATACCTCAGAAGTCTGAAGGAAAATGCACTTATATCTTTATTACTTTTAGTAAGAGACAAGGAGGAGCAAATTCTCATTATTAACCTTTTAAAAATGTTGTATATGAATTCTCAGATAGTCAGGCTGCATGGGCTTGCATCAGCTTGACTTTAAGTCCCCAGTTTAAAAATGAGAAATAAAACCCCCTTAAACAGACCTGGAACTTACCCAGGGATCCAGGAGCTGTTAATTTCTTTTGGATGACATAAAAACTCATTTTTACTTATAGCAGATCTACTGATTCCAGTCAGTCCAAAAGGCTGGAGAAAAATGTAGGGAAATGACTGCCAAGAAGACATTTACACCAAGTTCTCCAAATTATTCAGTGAAAGAGTAATTTATATTTTTCCCCCTACCTCCATGTACACGACAGTGCATAGCTTCTCATCTCCAAAAGCAGCCTAGAAAACAGCAGCTCTTTGCCTTTGGGTTCCCTCCTCTCCAGTGACGCAGTGATTTACCCCATACTAACCTCTCAGTTTTCCCATCTCCCACTGCGTGATTCACTCCTTAGCAGCTAGGTCGTGTGGCCGTGGCACACACATTTTTCATGGTGTATGACCCAGACAAGCATTCCACTCAGGAAAGGAGTATTCCCAGACAAGTGCAGTAGAATTGAGAACTAGGAATTCGAACACCTAAATTTAATTTAGAGAGAATTTCATCTTACCTTGAATTAGACACCCATACTTGATCAGGGCTGTACCATGGAGTGTT
Organism: Syrrhaptes paradoxus; assembly: GCA_013400615.1. Classification (NCBI taxonomy): domain Eukaryota; kingdom Metazoa; phylum Chordata; class Aves; order Pterocliformes; family Pteroclidae; genus Syrrhaptes; species Syrrhaptes paradoxus. Next base: position 6,628 of record VZTO01022592.1, read on the forward strand.
GTGCTGAACCGGGCTGTTTTGACCAGAGATTCTCACCAGGTGGTATGAATAGCTGCAGCTTCTGTTCTCCAGAGCCCTGTGCTTCATTTGCCACCAAGTCGATGGACAAAAGAGCAGCCAGTTTGTTCAGTCTGGTACACAGCATCCCCCGAGTGGCTGGCTAACTGCATTTCATGCTTGGAAATGCACAAGCTATGGATATCATGTGAGAGCTACACTGAACAAGTCCAACTTAGAACTTGTGGCTACATAAATACTAGTAAATAAAACAAAGCCAAAACGTGGCTTTTGGTACTGATAATTCAGTATGTGCTCCTTCCCATGGCCTTTGCCTACTAACACGCTCGTTTAGTACAAGAAAGGCATGAACCTGCTGGATCGGGTCCAAAGGAAGGCCGTGGAGTTGGGTTGATGGTTGGACTTGATGATCCTTGAGGTCTTTTCCAATCTGGATGATTCTATGATTCTATGGAGATGATCAGGGGACTGAAGCACCTCTTCTATGAGGCCATCCTGAGAGAGTTGGGGTTGTTCNTGATCTTTAAAGGTCCCTTCCAGCCCAAACTATTCTATGCTTCTATGATTCCAGGAGCTTGTTTCTAATACATTGTCTAGGCTCAGTCACCTCTGTTAGGTAAAAAAGAGAATTTAGGTAGATGGATATAACCTACAGAGACTTTCCATATCATGTCCAGAGGATGGGCCTGACACATTACAGCGTATGTGTAACCTGTGAGACCTACCAACAGCTGTGACATACAAAGTCTAAGTATGTTAGAGCCCTATTCCTAAGCAGCTTCATTAAACCTGAATTCCCCTTTCTCATGCTGTCCATAGTATCAGTAGCAAATGCGAAGCAACAAAACTATGCTCTAGCCTTGCCTCCTCCCCTGTGTATGTGCAGGTCAGGCTGCAATCTGGTTTTGATTAAGTTGAATGTAATCTAAGTCTTGAGCAGAGGGAAAGAAACACCTTGACCTTTTTTTTTTTTAGTTCAAAGCAGACATCAATATTGGTTTAAAAAGCAACAAGGATACAAGATTTTTATAAACCTGTAATTTTTCAGGAACCTGTCCTAAAAAAACCCACAATCTGTTGTCTTGACTGTGCTGGAACCCTTGAGTTCCTACATGTATACTGTGCCTTTTACTCACTGTTAAAAGGCAAAGGACTTCTCACATACATCATGTTACTAAGGTAACAATTCAGACTTAAGCCAGCCTTATTTGCTATCCTTAAGTCATTAACCATTCTCAGTCTTTTTGTTCCTCCTCTACCTGTTGTTCCAGTACTTTGGGGTAAATTTCTGGAAGAGCTCAATGGGATTTCTAGAAGACCAGGAGTTCTGAGCTTTGAGTCAGTGTTTTAGAGGGACTGATTTAGCCATTTTAGCCTCTCAAAATAAAAGAATACTGATACAGACTGAATCGAAACTATGACAGGTGCATGTCAGAGCCTTATGGGATCACTTATACATAGCAGCAGCATTTTAGCGATGGTGGTATATTTAAAGCAAGATTTATATGTACGGGTAAAACTTTTAAAACTTGTTGGTTAATAAAAGTCACTGCCTATAACAGAAACCTTGACCTTTGACAGACACTTGTTATTTAATGAGCGACAGGACCCTTCTCCAGACAGTAAGCTCCTACAGCAGCCCTGCATTGACTTGATTTTAGGGAGCCTTTGCATGTGTAGTAAAATCAGAACTTTAAAAGGAGAAATCCTCTGTAAACATAAACTTTCATTTATTTAATATAGATCAATATATGTATTAACATTGCAGCAACCTCTGTTTAAAGAAAGACATACAAAAACTTTAGATTCACATAGGTCACAGCAGCCATACTTCAGGGAAAAATAGAAAGTGTTATTGAGATTTCCGAAGTGTTTTGCTTTATATTTATTTGCTTGTTTAGGCTGGGTAGTAAGTTGGAATACGGCACTTCTGCTGCAGCTCCCTGCCTCGGTGAGTTTCTGTTATCTGAAGGGCTTACATTTGCACAAAACATTCTGTAAAAGGCAATTTATCATCAATTGAGGAGGATTAAAGAGGGATCATTTACAAGATGGTCTGCTGCTTGTATTTATTCTATCTACATCAACACTTCTTCCTACCTTAGTGAAATTGCAACCTAGTGCATGAGTAATTTATCTATCTGTAACAAGTTTACCTGATATTAAGAGCTGATTGAATATGAACCACAAGTTGGAGCTTTTGTCTCAATATTTGCCCTTTTCTTGTTGTCACGGATCACCCACTGATTTCAAGAGCACAAATATTTCTTGGTGGTGAGAGTTAATCTCTCTTTCATGCTTGTTTACACACTCTGTTCAGTCCAAGAAGGCAGTTGCACTTTTCACCTTGGTCTACAAGTAGTCATGCAAACATATGTCCCAAACCTGAGCAACGCCCTTTTGTGTCCACCCCCCTTTGTTTGACTCATGCCTTTGCTCACTGTTCCTAACCTGGTTATATATTCCTTTTAGAGCTAGGACCCTGAGATCAAAGGGTCTGAAGGTACACTGTGAAAACACCAGCGAGCAAAGGGCTGGACTGACCTTTGTGCAAATCCTTTAGTTTCAAAACTGTGTCTGCTGATACTCAAATCTTGTGTGTGCATGTATAAATGTGTGGAGACCGATGTTCGCATACGTATACATACAGTAAATAGTGACTGTAGCACAGTATAGCATAGCAAATACGGAGACATTACACATCTCTATAAAGAAAAAGATGCAGAAACATTACTTATAATGAAGAAAAATTAAGCACATAATTTAAATACAAAATTTCTTCAATGGGACAGAGATTGTATGTTTTCTTCAAATACTTAAGATAGCAAGGATAGCTGGAAAAAATAACCTTGTTCTGATGTGTCTGTTAACGGAGATTCTCAAATACATATTTTTTTTCTTTTTGTGATGGTTCAAAGTTCACAAATCCTTTGTTTCATGATGTGCAAATAACAAATGTTCTTGGAAGGGCCAAGCTAATGTGAAAATGGTGATGGACAGGTGTAAGACCCAAATGACCATGGGTGACTTTTATAAAGTGAAAAGCCCTCCGGTCCCAATTCAGCAAAGCACTTAAGTGAGAGCCCATACCTTTTGAAGTCATTATCCACAGAGCAATGGGTAACAATATAATCTCACACAACAAAACTGTTTTTCTTCGGCTGAGTCACTATTCTGGCTTCTTGTGCTTTATCTTTTGATGAACAGTATGGAAGGAAAACTAACTATAATTTATAAGCCTAATACTATTTTAACTCAAATTTACACATGCAGTTAAATTTCCAGTTAATTCACTTATTCAAGAAACAGTAATCTTTCCTGTATTTTTAAAGACTATTTCTTAAACACTGTTGAAGATAATATTCTTAGAAACCACAGTGTTGGTTCAGACCACAGGCCTTCTGTTCATAGCTACACTGCTCTGTTACTTCAAGAGAATGAACCCATGATTGTGCCCTAACACAGAGTACGTCTGAGCACTGGTGTTCACCAAACAACCCCAGTTGTGCTGACATCAGTTCTCAGATGGACATTGAGGTTGCAAATCTTTATAGCCCATTCTTCCAAGGCCCTCCACAACTGTTTGTCTGCTCCATTTGGTACCACAACATCCCTCAATGTATCTAAATGCGAGACTAGCTACTTCACAGTATTAGCTACCTGTACTTCATAGCAAAAGAAAGAGGGGGAAAAAAAAAGTTCTACTAGGGTCTGAATCCATTAAAGACTATTTTCAGTGTGTACCTGGCAGATCGCATAGAACAAGGTGATACTAACCACTGTCCCAGGGATTCAGACTCATTGGTTCCTTCAAAGAAAGATGGCTCTTTTTGGCTTGACTTCTAAGACAGCACACATCATCGCCCTGACAATTCCCTTCATCTTACTGGTATGTGTCTGAGGCCTTTAATGTTTTGTTTTTTAGAAGGAGCTCATAAGCCCAATCCAGCATTAAGAGAGTTCACAGGATCCAGGAGCACAGAATGAACTACTGGTAGTAGTTTATAGTATGTTGTTTGTGTTGTTTATACATGCACACGTGTGTTTTTATGATAGTGTTTGGAAGTTTTGCATGTCAAGCTTTTCTCCCCAGGAACAAAATCAGCAGATGACATATAGTCCACCTACGCATTTTATCCCCAAAGAGAACAAAACTATATTAATGTTGCCACAAAACGTTTTCTCTCTTCTGGTGTGTAAACGTCCCTAGCAAGATCCCAGGAAAGAGCATTACCAAGACTCAGATGTCCAGAAGGTATGTAAGACAATAGACACATGAGTCTCTGTCTCCTTAGAAGAAGGGCATTTATCAAGGAATCAGCTTCAGCTCTGACTTTAAGATGCCACAAAAGCCAGGCAATATGAAGAGACTTGAAAGGGTCTCTCAAGCAACCACAGCTGGAGGGAAATGGGACTTAGCGGTGACATACTATGCAAGCAACTAAAAAGCAGTTTTCCTTGCATAACCTATTCTGTGTGAGGTGGCTCTCCATCATCACAGCAGATGCTTGGAAGATCACCCCAAGATGTCCATAGCTTTTTAGACTTTCTCAGAATTTCAAACCTAAAGATGCCAATATAAATGCAGACAGAAACTGATGGGCTGAATCTTTGACAGTGGTATAGTGTGCGGTTTCCTCCATTCCCATTAGGCTAATTTCTACCTGTGTGCTTTTGTTTTCTTGCATAGTGAATCCACTGTGTGTTCAGAAATAGCGTGTTTCCCTGGGCTGGCTTTGGCAGCCTAGCATGTCTGACCACACACTGGACATGGCTACTTACAGGAGCCGAGAAGAGAGCCTGTGGCTTAGGTTACATACAGGTATTTGGAGCTGGCATCAAATTGTATTGATGTTGTCCTCAACTCTGGTGTGCCTTGTTGCTAGACAAATTTGGCTTGTCTGGCAAACTTGGTCTTGGCACACAGCCTCCAATACCAGAAAAGAGACCCCCAGTCATGGCAGCACAAGGTTTGAGAAATCCTGAAAAGTAATGGGAAGAAAGGGAAATATGTGATTTGTCTTCATGTACTTTTTCCCTTTTGTCAGTGAGGGACTGACATCTTAGGAGCCAAATTTGATACTTAGTCCTCACTAGTGAGATATTGATATGGGATTTCTGTGCAGCATGGAGAAGCCATACTCTTAGGGGCATTTTCTTGCTAGTGTAATAACATGGAGACACTAAGAAATAAGAGCATTGTGTGTTACCTCTGCCACACAGCTTTTGAAGAGACATCCAGCACAGGAACATGCTCACAGCTGTGTTGCATTTCAGGTTGCTCCATGTCGTGAGGCACTGGGGTGTAAGTTTTCCTGGTGGCTTCAAAGGGTGCACTGAAAGGTTTCATGACACCTGGGGCTTGTTAGGGTTTTCCTTCGGGCATTCCAGATGGAGCACTTCAGTGGTACTTTGGCATGCACTCCGAGGCCAAGACTAGTGTGTCTACAACAGCAGTTTACTTCAGGTCAGGAACAGGCTTCTGAAGCTAATCATCCTGTTAACCCCTCCAACTGCTTCTTGGATTGCATCATGGAGTGGTCTTATATCACAGGAAATCGTCATTTTTGGGGTCAACATAAACCAAAGAGTGCTCTTTGGCATTGCACCTAACATGCAGCAGGTGATAATGGGCTGAAATTTACAGGACAAGAACAGAGCTAGTTCAAAAACAAGCTCCTGAAATGCGCATAATGGAGTCATTACATCCTCAACCCTATCGGCTTAATAGGTGCGCTCCCATGAAACCTTGCTGATGTAAACATAGCTTGTGTAGACAGCTGGGAAACTGAACTTGAAGGTGTTGCTGGAGGCATTTTGTAATGGCCAAGATTTCAGAAAACAATGCAAGAAATCATCATTTGAGCCTCCCCACATATAGGGAAAGTTTTCTTTATACCCTCATTAAAAATATCTATTGTTGCAATTATTACAGGTTTTTTTGGTGGTGGTTGTTACTACAGCAGGTAGTACTTCAGTAGGAACCCAGTGATCCCATTGTGCTGGGCAATGCACATGCACTGAATAACAAGATTTAACAAGATCCTTTTAACTTTTAGTCTGAGTGTAAATCCTTTGTTGATCTATGCCCTGAAACATGAGAGTTTATTTTGTTTCCGTACTTTATTTATACCAGTGACCTTTGTGCTGTGTTGTTGCAATTCATTATTCAGAAGCCTTTCGGAGTATGTACTTTTTGTTGTAGTTTATTCATAATGCTCCTGCTTGAGTGACAACTTGCTTGAGTGCTAACATGACGAAGTTTGCTCTGTCAATCTTGAGATCTTCACATCAGCTTTTGATGGCATGTCTAACTGAAAGAAAATGCAAACAAATGTGATACATGAATTCACATCCTCTGTGGTGTTGTATCAAAGGCTGAAGGCCAAGAACCATCAATGCAAATAGGTGTAAATGTACATAACACAATCTTCACGCTGTGATGTCTTTTTGAGATGATAAATGATTACAAAATGTTAGTTTAAATGAAGAAAATGTCTGTGTCACTCACAAGTTCCAAACCCACTGAGTTTTGCCTGATTACTATCACAGATCTTGGAATCCAGGCTAACTTTCCCCATCTTTCAATTATATATAAGTGGGGAGTCTCATAAATTCTGAGCCCTTCTGAAATCTTGCTATGTTCCAGTGATTGCTATCTGAATCCCACCTACTAAGTGATGAAAGAACCAGGCTTCAAGTTCCTAAAGGCTACTTATGTCTCTTAATTTCTATTACACATTTGTGTAATTGCCTCTCCTTTTTTACTCATTAATCTGGTTATAACTTAGGTGATCTCTTTGCATGGTATCATCTAAAAAATTAATGAAAGAGGAAGACCTGAAACATATTGAGGTCTTCTGCAAGGAAAAATCTTGTGTGACCCTGGAGAATACTTCTAAAATATACTGACTGTCTTTAGACAAGTCCCTTCACCATCTGACCTCCTTTACTTGTTCTACCCTCTTTCTCTCATTCTCCCTCTTCCTTTTTTCTTTCTATCCATTGTCACTTTCCTCACTGTCAGCAGTGTTTAGAATTTGCTGTTGACTGATTTATAATCTTTGCACCAAAGAAAGATAATGTAAACTAGAAATGGCAGCTCTCCCCAGGTTTTAACCCTCACTTTTTTTTTTTTTCTCAATTGAAATCTCAAGTGTCTTAGGCACCAGATTTGTAGCTCCCGCACAACAGAACCAAACAACTCCCCAAGCTTTGCAGGTCTGGTTTTGTGCTTCAGTCCTCTAGACTGATTGCGGTTACTTCAGAGTATTTGATTAGGTTTAAAACATAATTCACTTCCTACTGACATCTATGGGTAATAATCTAATGTCTATAAAGAATCAAAGCATTTCAGGGAGGAAAAATTGAACCGTAACAAGGCTATCTGCATGTTTAACTGACCAGGTATCTATTACTTCTCCTATCAGGTTTTCTGGTACATCTGATATTCTAGTACCTCTTAAAACTGTCATTATCTCCTAAATAAGTGCTGGGATCCTCTGTCATAAAAATTGTATTTTCTTAATATTAAAATAAGAAAGGAAGCCAGCTGAAGACACTGGTAACAGAAATGGATGTTTCTACTTCTCTTGAACAGGAATGTTATTCAAGAATGATGGCAACTTGGAAATTATCATTTTGTATCATTAGTTTCGTAAAAACATGTATCCTTTTTCCTTCTTGAACTTGTGAACAGTATTTGTTGCTATGGTGTAGCCCTGAATTCTTGGAGTTAGGGCACCCCTGTTTTTATAACCTAGTTGAAGATCCTTCCCTTAGGGTTTGGGAAATAATGTGAATATACCAATAAATGTTTTGGTTTTTAAATGAAAAAAGAAGAAATCTTGAAATGCAAAGAGTAGTAATGTTGTGGTGTCATGGGAATGCTCTTGTTGAATAATAACTTATCTCCAAGAAAGTAGCACTGAACTGAATGAGTCCATATTATGGGTAATATTTTAGTCAGTGTGAGTTAAATCATTAGAACTAAGCCCAGGAAAAGCAAGAGAAGGTTTTGATATATGCCCCAAACTATCCCATCTCTTAATAAAAGTATAATGAGGAGACAGAAGAGAGAGACAATAGAAATGTCTTTTATTATTATTATATTTTACTTATGTTATTCCATGTTAAATATTTTTCAATGACATTGTTACATTTTGCTTGGGAACTTTTAGACATGCTTGACCTATAATGTGCACACTATAAAATTAATTTAATGTTTTACTACATTTGCCTTTGAACACGGGTCCTCTTCATTTTTTATGGTTAAGCAAAATGTGGAATGTTAAATTCCAGAGTTGGCAGCGATGTGCTCTAGTAGTTATTCATTTCTACACCACAGATTTGTTTCAAAGGCATTATTCCTGAGCTGGATTGTATCCATTTTTCTGGGTGTTTTTCTACAAACTACCCCCAAAACATGAACAGTCTTATTCTTGCTGATTTCTTAAGAGTACCAGGATATGTAACTTAATACATGAAAAACTAATTTTGAGAATTTTATAAACAAACTATATATAGATATGTATAAAATCTTCCATTGTTCTTCTGAATTTCCAATATTTTTTCCCAAAAAACCTCTAAAACTTCTGTTTATGTTAATCCTGTAAAATCATTCTGGAATTTTACCTGTCATTGAAGGTAGAAAGGTTTTATTGACTCAGAAAAACAAATCTAAACTTATTCTAGATTACAGGAATATTCAAAATCTCGTGTAACAGTACAGATTGTAATAGACATAGAAGCTGTAATAAATTGTGAGTAAAGTCTGCCCTCAAAATCCCAAAGAACCTTTTTTTGTAAGAAAACTAGTCAATAAGCATCACCTTGAGTCACATGTCTTAGTTTTCTGTTTTCTGTAATTTCCAGTGAATTAATTCCAACCTATCTTTTCCCAGTGATTTTACCTAGCCATAACTGATTTACCCATTTCACACATGGAGGAGAAATTGAATAAGCAGATGGAAATCTTCAATGTGCTAAGTAATCGATGCTGATGTCAAAGATAACATCATGCAATATAATAATTGTAAAAATTGTATGGCATAATGTAAGTAAATCATGGAGTGCAAGATGCCAAACAGGTTGAAATCAATTTTGAGTTAGATCATTATACAAAACTTCAATCATTTAGGTCTGAACACTGCTCCCTGCACCACCCCCCCTCCAATGTCTCTTTGGAGACAACCAATTATGTAAAATTTTTAAGATAAGAAATCGCCTTGATTATCTCTAAATGTGGCTAAACTGAGCTCTGGTGAATAGTTTTGCTTCTCTCAGTTTTGCTCTGCATGGAAACCAGAGCAGGAAGGAGACAGGTGATGGCCCAGGTCTCTTAAAATTAAGTCAGGGCACAGCTGAGCTATGCACAGGCTTTTTTCTCAGATAACCTAGTTTGGTAAGAAAGCTAGATGTCTATCAAGGGTTGAAATGATTGTGCTCCTAGGAGTTACTTATTTCTTTTTTTTGGTTATGATTAATGAAGGATGACCAGATTAAATTTAGACAGAAAACTCTTAGATGCCTAAGTTAAGGAAAACGAGATCACTCATGTATTTGTCTCTAAGAAAAAAAGAAGTCAGACTATGGCACAACTAAATTTCCTTCCCAAGGTGGAGAGAAGATTAAAGCAAGAAAGGCCCACTGGGCTTTCAGTTCTGCCTTCTAAAATGCCACAAGATGGAGTGCAGTTTCAGTTTTGACCTTGAAAAATGAGTGTATTTTAGAGTTCTTTTACTCCCACTAGGTTTTAAAGGAAGCCTGTTAATGCAGCTTTCTGCAGAAGGAAGATAGTGTGAGTCTCTCACATGTTGCAAAGGCAAAAAGCTGCTGTTCTGCAGTAAATATTTTGGGGTTTGGGAGGTGCTTATATGTTTCTGATGTTACTGTTGGTTTAACTAATAAATATTTCAATTGCTGTTTTGGTTTTTTTTCTTTTCTTCTTGTTTCTAATTGCTGGATAAATGGTTCATTCTTTTGTATTCTAACACTTCAGTCCTCAATGAAGGAATAACTCCTCTTCAGCTGGGGTCTACTTGTTTAAAAAGAACTATTTCTAAAAATAAATTTGTACCAGTGTAGTCTCTGACTTTCTGCACAGAGATATTTTATTTTATAAATGGTTTCATTTACGTTGAACTTTTGAAACAGCAGCTCTTTTCCTGTGACAAATGAAGTCCTCAGCTATTCTAAGACAGAGAAATGGCATCTTCTCTATTTCCTTCTCCCACTTGTGAACTTCTGTTTCTAGTAACAAATTTTTCAGAATGAAGAAAAGTGTTTGCCGTTTTAGAACCTGTGTTTGTCCTTCTGTCTTTTCTCTGTAAAGCAACACTGTTTATCTTAGCTGTATTTTTTTTTTTTTCAGAGAACAACATCTAGACATTTCAGAGATTGGTATCATGCTGATAAATTGCTACAGACTGAGAAAAAACTGCAGCAGAGCCATCATTTCTGTTTCACTCTGCAAAAAGTCTGCATAGAAACCATTCTGGCACTAGGACAAAATTCACAGCAAACACTAAGAAAGCTTAACTTTTCCACCTAACTCAAGAGTATTCCTTTGGCCTCTGTTTTGCTGTCATTTGCTCACATCATAACACCAATTTTCATGCATTTTAAATAAGAGCTGAGTGAAACAGCTGTCTGTTTTAAAAGTACCAATGTTGGTACTCTGCCATCACACTACCTGCATACATGTCAGGTTGTGTTAGACTGGAGTAAGAAGTAGATAGCTAATACATGTCATGCTGACAGAACTTTGGTAGAAATGGTTAAAATTTTGAAAGGGACAAGTTTTGCTTCTAATAGTCTGGTCCTGCCACACTAAATCCATTTTTGGCTGTTTAATGTGCTTCTCTTATCGCAAACCTGAGGATATATCCTAATATGCTAGTGTAAATTACATTTTTTACCCATTTACTTTAATTTGCTACATCAATATAACATATCAGAACCCACTTCACCTTATATACATTATTCTTCTAGATTCAAAATTGTCTTCACTTCCTTAGTAGACAGTGTGGTTTAATCAGAGACTGAAACATAAAAAATGGCTAGTCTCTGCTGCCAGCTTGATAGATTACCTATGAAAAGAACTTATTGCATCTTTCATTTTTTTCAGCCTTTTACCTTTCTTCTCTGTTTGGTTTGTAAATTTTTTCTGAGATGAACTGTCTCCCAGTATATCAATGCACAGAATTTAGCATAGGAGTTATCATGTCTCTGAATTAGGAAAAATACATATTAATATAACAGAAGATCTGAACAGCAGCTCTAATTAAAGTAGCTTTACCTGAAAAGAGAGGTTTGTTGCACATTTCAGGGAGCATCTGTAAAGTTTTAGACATTATCACAAAATCTTTTATAAAAAGCTATCTATGTGCTTACCATTTTAATAAATCATGTTGTGTCTCTCAGAGTTTCACCAGTTGCTCTCTATAATGCTAAATCCCTCAGTTTATTCACAATAATCTAAATCTATTTCACAATGAAAGCCCACCTCCAACCCCGCTGCCCCCATACTCCAGGAACTGTTACACTGATTAAAAGAAGATGGGGCAATGCCCTGGGAGAAATATCCTTTGGTGACATTGTGACAAATGTGTATATGAAATGACATTGGAATTATGGGTTTGACATAAATTTTACAAGCTATATATGCCTTTATCCCAAAATATATCCATAAGTGACTGGCTTTTGCTGCATTTGCACAGCAATATAAGCATCACAATCTGTCTGGATTGGAATGGGCTGAACAGGAAGGATGAAGCCCCTGTAGGGAGTCAGAAGACCTGGATTTCATTCTCAGCACTGTTTGTACCTGACTGCGGGACCTCATATCACCTTGCTGATACCCTTATTTCTCCACTAGCTGCTGCCTGATTTGCCCTTGGTGATGTCAAACTCTGTGCAAGGATGGCATCCTCCCATCTACTTAAGATTATTATGGGAATGTAGGAATTTTATGTAAAACAGAAAAAAAAAAGTACAAAGAGTCATGGTGACACCTTAGGCAACAGAAACGCCTTTTCTGCAGTTGGTTTTCTTCTTATATCCACTGGAGCGAGAAGCCAATGCTCCAGGGCACAAGTGTATAAATATTGTGCAGGAAACTGTGTCATCATTCCCTCCTCCAGAATAACAATGTGCAAGTCCGGGGCCAGTTCTTTGCCAGGCATTTGTCTGGGGTTTTCCAGTAGCAGCAGCTAGGCCTAAGGCTTTTTCTTTGGCAGGCTGTTCTGATGATCTTTGGCACTACCCTGTTGCTGGTTTGGTTGGCTTCTGTGCAACAGAAATAAGCTTAGAGTTAGGCAACTGCTGAGGATCTGGTTTGTCTTTATTTCTTTCTGACATTTTTTCTGGTTTGAACATAAAATGAAACACTAAATTGAGGTTGGATTTACAACACAGGCCTTGCATTGCAAGAAAAAAGTTATACAGTAAAAAAAAACGCAGTTACTGTCATTAATAAAACTATGTTTTCTATGATTGATTTAAGAAGGTTGGAGCCTTTACTGCAAATAAACACACAAAACACTGACTACCAGCAATTCAGTTGGAACTTGTAGGGTTATAGGATCCCATAATAATTAATGATGGAGGGGACCTTGGGAGGGTCAGAGCATCATCAACTATGAGGTCAGACCAGGTTGCTCAGGGCTTTTTCCAGTTGGGTCTTAGAAACCTCCAAGGATGGAGCCTGAACATCTTCTCCTCTGAGTATACCCAAGCTGAACCCCTTTTCTTTCAACTTGTGCCTCTTGTCTCTTGTCCTCTTGCCAAGCACTGCAAGCTTCTAGCTGCTCTCCTGAGGCACAGGTTGGCTGCTGTTGGGACCACCAACGCTGCCCCTTACCCAGGCTGAAGAGGCCCAGCTCCCTCCTCGGCTCCTCGCAGAGCAGGTGCTCCAGGGACAATGCCCACCCTGGACCTCCTGGCCTGCAGCCTGCTGGTGGCCCTGGTTGCTGCCATTGCACACTCTTGGAGCCTGTGGTTCCCCTGCCTGGACCCCTGGGACTTTTCTGTGGACCTGCTCCCCAACAGGCCTTGTAATTTTATTTACACCACGTATCCAAAACCAGAGAAACTTGGATATGGAGTATCAAACTTCATCTACCTCGTATGATTAGGTCAGGAATATGACCTGCTTGGTTCTGTAGAGCTTCAAGCACCTCAGGTTTTCATATGCTTGTACATTTGTAATGTGCCTCATCATTAATTTCTGCATTTTTGTCTGTTTTAACTCCCACCTGCTTCCCTGTGGTCTGAGGCAAGGCTCTGTGAACTGGCTTAGCCTTGTTCACAAAGGCAAACGATCTTTAAGCTTCACAAGTTTCTTCCTCATACTCTTTGTTTTAGCAACTCCAAGGTACTGTTACATGTCCTCGTACACTTCTGCAGTAATAAATATTCTTATGATGCTAACCCAGGAGGAAACTGAGGCAAAAATCAGAAGCATCACCGAGTGTGACGAGAAGAGACAGCCAGGGGACTGGGCCCTGTGAATGTGGTAGCAAAACAAACCACACAAGGAAACCCAGCCGCCTGCCCCAAGTGCTCCTTGGCTCAGTGCTGGCTGGAGGTGTGGGCACTTGCTCAGACTGCCCTGGGCACAGCCCGGGAGCTGGCACTGGGCAGAGTCCATTGCCCGTAGATGGCTTGAATGTACTGCATTGCTTTGGGGGGGCAGGAAGTTCGAGTAGGAGGGACGAGGTCAACGTGTGACATTGTCTCAGAGAAAGGGCTGGGAGTTACTCAGGTTGCTAAAATGATCTAATCTGAGCCCATCTCAGGCTGAGACTCATTTCCGTTTTACTAATGACATGACAAGTTCCAAGCGGTGACGTTATTCTTTACCTGTCAGGGGCCCTCAGTGGATGCATCCATCTAGTCCTGGTTGTGGAGCCAGGGATCCTGTTATCCTCCTTCCTTTTCATAATCTTCCTCTATGTGACAAGGCTTTGTAAGGCAAATCCAAGGTATATTGCGGGCAAGTGTGAGGCTTGAAGTGACTCCTGGGGGTGTGCAGAGTTCCTGCTCCCACTAGCCTGCAAGCTTGGGGTCTTTCAACATGGAGAGGGAAAAGTTTTATCTGCTCAGTGCCTTAGTTCAATCCCTACCTCTCACAGTTCACCCATGGACATGGCATTCCACTAATACTTCTATCTATTTCAATCTCGCTTCTTACAGAAGAAGAAAATATTTCACCACAGAATAATGGCTTTGCCTATGGTAAAACGGGAAGTCTATAAAACCGCATGGAATTCCCAGATGAATGCAGCTATGCTGAAGAGACAGAGATTTGGTTTGGTTTGGGGTTTTTCTTTCCTCCTTCTTTTTAATGTTTATCCATAACAGCAAGGAAATCTTCTGAAACGTGGTTTAAAGCTGACAGACAAAAACAACACTTACTGCATAACAGCAGCAAGATTGCCTTTATAAAGTACATCTAATAAAACTGAGATCTACTACTGTTTAAAAATGAGCAGATCAAAGAATTTGACCTAAACCTGACGAATTCTGCTTAAAGTGTCTGTAGTTCAAAAGACTTCAAACCAGACTGTTTAACTATTGGTTTTCTGCATATGTGGGTATCTGTATTTTCCATGGATGCACAGAAAATATATGTGTGTCTGGGCACATAGAAATAGATACACACTCATGCATGCACAAGAACACTAGAATTAGAAACAAAACATGGTATGTAGGCCTTTCTTTTCAGGAAAAAGCAAAAGGCTTTTATAAAAACATTCTCTTTTAAAACAAAAAAAAACTTTATTTGCATATGTGAGGAACAAATGCAAGACAGTAATTATTTTGAAAAATTTGTATTAATTTTTGTTTTAATATGGAAAGTATACCAAAGAGATCTAATTTAAAATCACATAATTCATCTGCCCACAATTGCAGGAGACTGGAGTGAAGACAATTTTCTTCAGCTGATAACCCTTTCACCTTTAAATTCTTTTTTTACTTCAGGCTGTCATGTCTTCTAGAAGTGAGTGCATTTAACCTACTAATACAGGACCAATTTTAAACCCCTTGAAAAAAAGAAACAACCCACACTTTGCTGTATGCTGTAGGTATTGAAAACTGAAGGGTCCTTGTGAAATGGTAATAATTTATATTCATCTTGAAAAGAAGTATGCATTTTTCTTATGGTTCAAAACTAAATCCCTCTCAAGTCCCTTAGCCAGCAGTTACAAATCTTACTGGTTGTTATAACAGCCAAAGGAAAGTCAGATCTCCTCAGCAAAATCCCCACAGCCCTTTGATATAAATTTACCAACACTACACACCAGGTTCAGGCAAATCAGTTCTCAAACCAGTTCTCTTTTTGTGTCAGTTTTGGATACAGATGTTCCAAAGATTTTCATTTGGGACAATCCTTTGAGAGACAATAGTGAAAGCTGGGTTTCGTTTTACACCTAAAATATGTTTACAGATGTAGTTTGTGGAATATGATAACTGATACTGAGCTTGTGCATAAAGTAGTGATTTGGGACCAGATTGCTCAATATTCACATGCTTTGTGGTGTTTTCAGCTTTGAGAAGTCTGTCTTCCAGTGCTTATAGCATACTTACATTGCTGTGGAATATGCAAGTATATACTCTAGGTGACGATTTTGTTTTCTTCCCCTCACTTTTGCCAAAGAAACTAGTGCACACTACAGTCAATGTACATTCTTGGAGTGCAGATTTTATATTTATGCACCTGTAAAATGAGCTCATCTGGTATTTAATCTGTTTTCATGTTATAAATCAGGAAATAACATAGATGAGAAAAGCATAAGGTCTGACTGTGCAATTGTTGGTCAGTTAGCAGGCAGCCAGTGTCCACTTGGATGGGAGCATCACTGCAATATAGGGAGCATCACTTAAACCTGTGACCCTAGGAGTACAGAAAAATGTGTTCTAACATTCTGTGTTACAAAAAATAACCATACACATAACAGTGTCCAATAATAGGAGATTCATCCCTTAGTGTTTTACAGCAGAGCTTCTGAACCTCAGTATATCCATTCCAGCAGCCACTTCTCATTTACCTTCTCCTTCCCTTTGGAGGCAGAGATCTGCCCTTTTCAGAGCCAAATACAGACATACAGTGAACAGCATTCTCTTTCTTCCAGTAAAAAGAAAAAACCCTAAAACAACAAAAAACCTCAGTAGAAGCATTTGGTGAGAGTTAAGTCCTGCAATCAACAGACAAATCCTATCTGATTTTATCTGAAGGATCAACATCAGATGCACACCCTTCTTTTGAAGAAACTAAATTCTTTCAAACTTCATCAAACAATTTAAAAGAAGAATGGCCTTCAGAAAGTAATGAACTCTTTTCAGAAAAGCACTAATTGTAAAAGGAGAAAAAATAAGAGTACAGTGCCAGCAAAGACAAATCATATTCAACAGAAAAAAAATCAAGCTATTAAATTTTTTTACATTAGTTTTCAATTTAATAAGAAATTTGGTATTTGATGCCTTCAGATGTGTGAACTCATCATTTACTGTCTCCACTGAACACTTTTTCTCCCAGAAAGCTGTGAAATGAATGTGCCGTAGAAACAGTGAGCCCTGAAGGCTTGGCTAAATCTAATCTGAGGAAGGATCCTCAGCCTTGCAGAAGAGAGACCTGTGCATCAGCAGCTTTATCATACTTATCTGCTCTATTGCACTGAATTAGTCACTAATATGGATATCACCATTAGATTTAGACTAAACCAGTGTTTTTCATTCAAGCTTTTGGAAGGATCATATTTATCTAAGCAGAAACTCTCTTCTAAGTCAGGACAATTTGGGTAAACAATTTTAGCAGGTGACACCTGCAGTGTAGTTTGTGGCTCCTTGGTAATCCATGGACAACTGCTAGCAATTCACACAGAGCATGGCTGTGTTCATATAGCTTTTCTTCCTTGTACCCAGGTGTCTCTACAAGGGTCAATAGCACATCTGTTTTTTTCCTACACTCTACACTTATTTTTTTCATGTAAAAGTTAGAAATAAGGCTGCTACAGAATGTGGATTTGCCTGTGAATTTTCTTGTTAGAGACCATAAAAAAAATAAGCTGTTGAAAGGAAAGTAAATTAAGAAATGGTATCAGATGAGGAGGGGTGCTAGAAAAAAAGTCCTAATTTGAAGTGTCAGTGTGGACAACACTGTTGGAAATGAAAGTGGAAGCAGTGTAGACCGGTACTGTAGAGAAAGAATACAAGGAAATGAAGTGATGTGAGATTTTTGGCAAAGGCAAAGTTGTGAAGAGCTGTGAAACTGAATTCCTAGAGCCGACTTTTTCATGACTGGCTTTTAATTTCAGGTATCTGAGCTCCCTCAAAAACACCAAACAACCCAAAGCCCAACTTGGAAGAAGGCCCAGTTATTCAGAAAGTGTTGAGAATCAGTCCCTCTTTCAGTTTGGAGATGGTTGTGTAACAACTGAGAAACCTCAAATTATCCTGTCCTCTAAGTATAATTGGGTGAATACTGCTTCTTGAAGAAATTTCACTGTTTCTGAATTGACATTGAAAGATCTGGAAACTTTAGATCACTGAAAAAATATTATCATTTAGCCCCTGGAATTTGTTGTTTTCAAAACACACTCTTTCACTTGAGAAATAAGCAGACTTTATAAGTCTAAAAGAGTGTAATATTTGCTTTCTGGTGCACATGTTTGACAGTGAGAGTCTTATCATTAGATAAGAGTTTGAGTAGCTACCATCCCACATTCACCAAACACAGCCAGATGGTTTGAGGACTAAGTAGTGAAAAAGCTCAGTCTTCAATCAAACAAAGTAGTTTGCATCTTTATTGTACCATTTGTTTAGTAGGCTGACATGGGATGCCTAACATCCGTAAATATCAGTATTTAGGCAGCTGCTTAATTAAATTCTCAAGGCTGCATTTTGATGGGGGTAATTCATTTTAAATGAACAACAAAACATAAGCCCTTTCTTGCCCTCCTTTTCTCTTAGCAGATAATACTCCCTTATCAGTTGCTTCTGGCTGACCCCAAATAACAGTGACAACCTGAAATGAGTCACTGATCTCCGTAACCTCCCCCCACCCCCCATCCCCTACAAATCTGCCTCAAAATCTGATGGATATTAATGGAGGTGTTTTATAATATCTTCAAAAGAAAAAAAAAATTCTAGGTCCATTGTATGACCATTAAGTGTCAGACTTTGTTCAGGAGAATACACTTGTTCAACAGTGGAGTTTTGCTGAACAGATTTTATCTGTTTATTTTTTACATAATAAAACAAATATTATTACATTAGAAAAGGCTATTTATTCTAAAGCTTTAGAACAATCCAAAACTAACAGTTTGGGTTTCTTTTACTTAATTGAAATTCATCTTACTTGCTTTGTATATCTAAAAGGCAACTCTCGTTTTTCAAGGGTGTCCTGATTAAAATCGTCAATCAGAAAAAAAGCTACATATTGTGTGTGTTGTTTGCTGGCCACAGATAATATAGCATCAAGGAGATGCTCTGGCCCAAACCTGAACTGTGGATCAGCTCAGAAAATACTTTTTCTCAGGCAGAGATGTGTTTATGTTCTTCATTCAGATATTCCCTGGTTCTCTAAATGCTCATTTCCATAAATGATCTGAAAAAAAGCACCAATACGTCTATTTTTGCTTTCCAGACTGACAGTTCTGGAGATGCTATTCTATTCCTTTTCCAGTGGTGCAAAGAAATCATAAGGGAGAGGAAACTGATATAAGTTATCAGCTTATTTATTACTCATCATATATATATGTACATCTGTTTAATATCCATGTTTACCAAATGTAAGAGGTATTCTCAAGTCAAATATGGCTCTAGTGTAAAGAAGGCAGTTTAACAAACTTCAGGGGAGTTGTCATAAGAAATAAATACATTCTTTCTTTTTATCATTTGAATTACTTAGGGATGGGACTGCCTTTCATTTAAATTTCTTACAGCTTAAAACACATTGTCAAATAATGGTAATAATGATGATGATGTTGATGAGATAGAACTGTTAATCATGGCAGTGATTATGAAAGTTGATTTACATTTTCTAGTAGGAGGTGCTCTACCCTGTAAAATTTTCACCAAGACTATTCTTCATTTCCCATTGTGATACTTCCTGTGGTCATATCCCAGACAAAATTAGCTCCTGCTGACTGCAGTGGCTTATCCAAGGAGCAACTAATCTTATCTGAATTTCACAAATACCTCAAATGGTAGCTTGTGACTTTGATTACTAGGAGAGTAGACCTAATTAGATTCCTTTCCTTAAAACAGTGGTTCGTTCAGATCCTTCACTCTGAGAGATCAAAGCTGTTTCTTCTCTCTGTCTGCAGGGAAGCTCATTAGGAGGAGGTTGTCAGGGTTATAATCATGCAACAGTTTTACTTCTGGGTTATAACGCTTTTCCTTTCTTATCAGTCTGTGAGGTCCAAAGTGAGAAGAACAAAGTAGGTATCACTGACATAAGATACTTCTAATTCTTTCATAAACCACTATGGTTTCCTATCTATTTTATTCATTCTTTCATTCTGAAAGCATTTTGCAAATGTTTCTCAACTATACAACAAGTTTGGAGGAGTTCTTATCTGGCTTCTAATATTTTAAAATCAACAACTACATAAGTTACTTTTAAATTAAAACTTCATCAGTTTGGCTACATCATATTTTTCATGTACTATCTGCTTGCACAAATTGCTTTTAAGGACTGTGTGTCATTTCCTAATGTTGCCATAATTGTTTTCATCTCTATTTTGAAATAGAAAAGCATATTACAATATGTTCCTATTATAGACTGCAAAGGCAGCCTGTACAGTGGTTAAACTGTATGTCTTGCAGCTAGGAATTATTCAACTTTAATTCTTATATTGTCACTGAAATGTTTGGTAATTTAAAAACCACTACATTTACTAGTAAAAGATAGATCTTTATTCCAGTGTCATTTTCTGTTTCCTTTTCCATTAAATGCTCAGGAATGGATCTATGGAATTTTGATTAGGGAACCACATTTAATGATAACACATTAGTGATGATACCTAGCAACTACTAGGTAATTAATGTTTGAACAGGGTATCTGACAGGTAAAAATATATGTGTGACTTCAAACCTGCAAATAAATCCTTCACTCTACTGTATTCAGACCCCAGCAAGTACAAATGCAGTACTCATCCAGGTGGTCAAAAGATAAGATCAAGGCTTAAGTTACAAATAATACAAACTATGGTGGCATGAAATACAGACATATTTTTTAGAGTCTTCTAATGAGCAACTATTGAAAAGCAGCCACTTGTCTATAACTGGAAAAGACGTTTTTTGCCAAATTTTCCCTCTGAATCCCAAGCATCAAAACATAATAATGTATCTTATATCCGTAAGAAATGTATTTTTTAAAAAAGTTATTAGGATCTGCCTTCACTCCGTAATTGATTGTGAAATGATGGGTCTTTAACAGTCACTGAATGAACTACTCATAGAGCCGAAAACTGAATGAACACATCTGAATGTGTAAGCCAAGCAAACAGAGAGCAATGTCATCCTGACAGTTTCACAACTTCCAAGAACTGGGCCAGTGAGCCAATACCTACACCACACTGTGCTATATGTCTATAGCCCTCCTGTGCATGGGTGTAAGCCTTCCAGTTCACTTAAAACTAGCTCAACAGTGACATAGTTTAATGTAGTGTCTTGTACAGCAGTGTCATTATAGGTTCCTTCACGTTCAGGCATTGCATATTGCACTGGCTTTCCACCTTGCCATTGGGTAAGTTCAATTGTTTCCTCCTTCATCCCTTTCATGAGCTGAACCGTGCAAAATACTGTTTCTGCCTCTCATGCCTGCCTCTGGGTTCCTCTTGCTATTTCATCCTCTGCTGCTGCCCCTTCAAATTCCCCTCCCAGGGCTCTGCTATTGTCTATCATCAGCAGCAGCTCTGTCTCACCACCATTTCAGCTGCCTGACAGAGAGTAAGTTAGTGGGCTGCAGAGCTCCATTCTGCATCACAGTCAGCTTTTAAGGGTGACATGCCTCACAGGCAACATGTGTTATCATCTTCTCATTTGTTTTCTCTGCAGTCACCTCTTTGGATCTTCTACCAAAGATACCCTCTGGACTAATTCAGTTGAAANGGGAATTTTAGGGACAATATACACTTAAAAGGCACACTGAAAGGTGCGTTATAGATAAGAAAATTTTGTTTTTAAAGAACAAGCCTTTGCTTCTTCTCCATCCCGAGATCTTTGCTCTCCTTTATGATTTCAGAGATTGAAGTTAGTAGGTAGCTCATAGTGATCTGAATATCAGAGAAGCTGAACACTGCATAAAGCAGCTGGAATCAGTTAAATCTGTGGGTTCTCAGAATCAGTCAGGCATGTATGTTGTCCATCCTATACCTTACAGGAATATGGAATTACTAAGATATATTTACTGAGCCCTCCAATTCCCTACACCACATCAGACAACTCAAAAGTATTCCATATCTAATTTAAATAAAATAAATAAGAATTACTTTAAAAGTATTCTAGGGATTGGGGGTTTACTGAACTGAGCAAAGAATAGTGGATAGGGCTCTTCTCCACCTAGCTGTGCTGAAAAGGAACTGAACAGGTGGTGTTCTCTGTATGCATCCTCTACATCTAATTTACCTGGTCTGCTCAGAGGATCAGAATGACAGACAACGATCCTGATGCCCTTTCCAAAAATATACTTTCCTGAAGCACAGAGAGTGCAATGTTTTTGTGCATTTGAAAATACAGGAAAAGATAGCTTTAAATATTTGCACACAAATAAATTGAAAAAAAAAGAGTATTTCATGAAACTTTACCTCAGTTTAAATATGTGCACACTAGGATCAAGAACCACCTTGATATACAAATGACACAAGGAATGAATAGTGCTGTTTTAGCAAATTCCAGATGGTGAAGTTTGTTGTACCAATCAGTGATATTTTCTAAGCTGAATTTCTCAAAAGTGCCCAGCATTGAACACGTGTCCATATTCCTGTACAAAGCAACAGAGAATATTTGGCCAACTGGACTGTGTGATTGGCAGAACATTCAGACGTTTCATTTTGGAAAAGAAATGTCATGGAATGGAACTTCCAGCAGACTATTCCATTGCTACTGCTGAAGGGGAAAGATTCTCTAATTTTTCCTTTAAAAGTAGAATACAATGTTATTAAAACATAGGCATGTGAATACAGGCTTCTGATTTCTAAAACATTATCTTGTTGTCAGATTATAGGAAAAACCCTGAATGAATGCTTTCTGTAGGTCTGTAGACTTCTCCAACTTGTTGCAATTGCATCATTATGGTATTTAGAATAATTTTATATCAATAGTTCCTAGTTAATACTCTAAGTACTCTTATTTTTTTACAGCTGGTAGATTAGCTGCTAAGAAAGTTTGCCTTAATTTTATATGAGGTGACTTTGAAGCACTGCCTTTAATTCATTTACATGGCCAACAATACGAGTCTGAATGAAACCATGAGATAAAATAAAAGTAGGCTTTTCTACTGAGTCAATAACAAGAACTGTAACAATGTTTTAAAGCAAACACTGTTATTAGGTAGAGATGTGAAAAGGAAGCAGCAATAGGTACTTCCTCACTCTGTTTTTCACTAGATGTTACAAAAGTGATAGAAACAGAGGTAGAAAGAATGCTCAGGAACTAACTTGCTTTTTCAGAAGAGAGGAACCAGGAAAGAATAAATTGTCCAGAGGTAGTGGTCCTTTATGCTCCTTTCTCATCTGTGTGAGCCTGCTGTCATGTTGTTTGAAGAATTTGTGAATGTTTGATGAATACCTTTAAAGCTGTTTGACCAAAGGAACCAGATACTGGGTACTCAAAATGGAGGGTGGTTTCTCCAAGCAGACCAGCAGGTCTGAAATTTTTTGTATAATCACATGACTAGCTCCAGTTCTAACAAAAATCCTGCCATTTTCCAGGAAATTTTTTAGAGCTCACAATATCGTTTTTACCAAGTGACAACCTGGGACATTCTAGTTGAAGTCTATAATATTGTACATTTTGCAAATTAAAGCAAATCAGAAGAACAACCAAAAAAAAAAAAGTTTGCATCATGGGAAAAGTAAAGACTTAGTTACCCTAGTCCTGGTCTTCCCTTCATGGGAAGAAGTAGGGGAAAGAAAAACTGGAGTTGTGTGCTTCTCTTCTGGAAAGATTGCGATCCAGCTAGTGAGACATCCACCTTGAATCTCAGCTGGATATTGTTTTCTCTCTGACAATTCTGTCCTGAGCGAGGATTCCTCAAGCTACAGTCAGGGAGCTGAGTATGAGCTGTTTTAGGGCAGCACTTGGACAAGTACCAGCATATATCCTACTGAAGACATCTGGGACAGGAGCACAACTGAAAAACTCTTGCAAGAAACCTCTTTTCAGCTTATTCTGGTGCAAGGATGAAGTGCTTTTGAACATAAGCAAACAGACATGTTTCTTTAGTTGAAATCAGTTAAAAATACAGCAGTGTGTTACATCAGAGAGTTTTACTCATCAAAATCCTGACCATTTTAAATATAAGCCCAAGCTGATCACTTTTAGCTGANCATCAAAACCCGCTGTGGCTTTGCTGGATGCATACCACCTGTACATGTCTTTCAGGCAACAGCTTCTGCAATGGAAAAAAAAATATTTTTTGTGATTCTCTATAGGTCTCCATTCCAGACCTTTTTGGCCTCAGCCTCACCCTCAGTACTGGTTTGGACTCTTCTACTGACACTGCTTCATTCTCTTCAGATTTTCTCTCCTGTGCATGTGCAGGATTTAGTGTTTATGAACCCAGTGAGGTGTTCCAAGCAAGCGTGACTTGACACATTAACACGTCTTGCTGAACATTTGAAGGCATAGCACAACCCACTGTCAGTGGCAAAGGAGAACAGTTCATCACTCGGCATGACACAGTGCTCTTCACTTCTGTGAAGTGGGTAACACTTCATTCTTTGCAGACTATCTGTGTATGGAAATCTCCTTAC
>VZTO01022594.1:0-14605 GCA_013400615.1 Syrrhaptes paradoxus
AAAAAAAAATAATTTGATTCTATCACATTTCCCTTCAATAAGGCATTTTTCCTAAAGAATCCCCACCCACTCGGATAGGACTATATATTGTCCTTTGCAGGAAAAGGAAGCAGCAAAACTTGTCTCATTCTGAGGAACCAAAGAATAAAAATAAAAAATCTAGGCTATTAACGCACCATGCAGATTAAAAGGGCTTTTCCTGTCCTAACCCTCAGCTCCATTTAGCAGGCCCAACAAATCACAGATAACGGACTGTAATTGTACTTCCATTTGCAGCTCCTGAGCAATCGTGACCCAGTCGTCTCTAATGGAGTGCAAAAGCCACGGTGGTTGAGGCTTTTTTTGTGAAATGCCTCAACACTGAACTGACAAACCTTCAACCACATGTGGCAGAAGTTTGATGTTCAACAAGGAGCTCTTTGACTTCAATATTCCCAACATGTTACAAAAAGAAATTATGAATATTTTTATTGCCATAGCTATTATTAAGAAGAAGAGTCAGACCATATCAATATTTATCCCCTTTTCTGTCAGTTTTAGAATGAATTATGAGTTACACTAACAAAAACCAGAACTATTGAGTTAACGGGGGAGGGGGTGTTAATTTCTTTAAACAGTGGTATTAAGCAGAAGTTTTCACACCTTTTAATTTTATTTTTTTTTAAAGATTCCATCAAATAAATAGATCAGAGCAGTTTCGGAACACAGTCATACCTTAAGCCATCCAAGAGTAAATTGTGACACCTGAAGGAGCAGGAAGGAGACTGTCAGGATATCTCCAGGGCAGGTAAACTCTAACGTAAAAAGCAAAGCAGCACATTTGATGGGATGATTATGTTGGAAGAATTTAGATTTAACAGTAGCACAGAATCAGAGCAGCAAACAAGAGCTCCTGCAACTGCACCTGTGTATTTCTGCAGGAATCTTTCCAAGGGAATATTCCTCAGCACAACCACGGTAGCTTGAAGTGCTCTGTGTGACGGTGCTTCCACCTTTTCTCCAGGAGACGGAATGATTTACCACCTTTTAGGAAGTTCTGCCCAGAAATTATTTATCTGACTACTCTACAGATCAGCCGATCAGTTTGCATGGGGACACAATCAGTGAATTACATAAACGGGACTTGAACCATCTGGCTTGTTTTATCCGAGTTCCTAGTTTGTCTTGTGGAGATAAAAGTTCAAGCCTAAGAAGGCAGATCAATAAATTGAGAGAGCAAAAGGTGGTCAGAGAATAAAACACAAGCAAAGCAATGGGCTGAGCACTGGACGTGCTGCTGTGAAGCGTTCTGCGAAAAAGTCTGCCTTACATCCCATAGATTTGTGTGCACTCAATTACAATCCAAACAGAGTTTCAACAGCCACCACAGACACATGAATTCTCGTACTTGTTAGCATTGTGGAAAACTACCAAATACCTTTCTCTATGGAAAACATCTCTTAAGAACACTACGAGTTTAGCACAGAGGGAACTGGAAAAGCATCTTGTCAAGGGATGCTCTATTGGGTGGCAGGAGGAGTCTGGAAGAGAGTGATGTTATAGCTATCCCTGACAATACATTATCAGCAAAGATTACTTTGAAGTTATGGATAGGAAAAAAGAGAGAGTTCCTCATTGGTGTGTTTGTATCTCTTTCAGTAGAGTTGTTCTGCTTTTGCACTGGGTTGGAAGACTCACTCCAAAATCCTGTTGACCGCAGTGTGTATTGAATCCCACCCCTGCTCCCTTCACAGGTGATTGGGGATGGCTGGATGCAAAAGGAGAATAGAGAATGGAAACAAAGGAGCATGAACCAACACAAAAATACACTTTGCTGACTTAAAGACTGAGGCTGTGGTCTCTGGGCCAAGTAGTGGGGTGAAGTAAAATTCAGCATCTCCACTGACTTCTGTATCCTGATGTCAGCTTACCTCTCCTGAGAACTGTCTCAAATAAAGAAATCAGGACTAACTGTAAGACCTGACATTTCTGCAGGTCTTCCCATCAGATTTGAGTTGCAGCATGATTCTGTCCTGAGTTTACTTTTTTCTCAGTGCTTCTTAACTCGAAAACTCCAGTTTCATTAAAAGATAATCTGAGCTAATTTAGGAATTAAACTGTTTGTACTAAGTGTGCTCAGAAGGAAGGAAAGGAAAACAAAATCTGCTACAGTGAAATGAATCAGCGTGGGGACATGGGTCTTAACTTATCAAAGGCATAGGCACATATGGAACTCAACCCCAGAAAAAAATCTCTCCAGGATGCCGGCTCAGTCAGCCAAATGAAGAGAGATGTGATGAACAAAGGTCTGAACGTGACCAACAGCGCAGCCCACTATCTGAGAAATCTCTGTTTTTCTCTCCCTGGTAACATCCCACAACAGAGCTTCTGCCTTGGTGTTGATGAGATCTCACATATACACCGAAAACAGCAGATCTAGAGAGCGACACGCGGCTGTGGCACCACCACGCAAACAGCAGACATCTTAAATCCACAGGGAGGAAGGAGCCCTCCTGTTTCCTTGCAGGGACCCCAACGAACGATGGAAGACCAGAGCCAAGGAGCAACCACAAAGCCAGCTCCCTGTTTAAAGATAAATACGCGTGTTTATCACACATAGAGCCCCCCATGACCTTGGAGACTGTTCAGTGTCAATGGTTATCCCTCCACTCACTACACACATGCCTTCCACTGGAGAAAACAAAACAACAGAAACCTTCCACTCCGCGATGTCCGAGGCAGACTGCCGGTACAAGAACACATCAATTGTAGCTGTCCTGAATGAACAACAAAGCAGCAACCATTGCCCTCAGCACACAGAAACAGGGAAAAAAAAATAGAGGACAATAATCCAGAACTGTAACTGAGATACAAGCAGAGACATCAACTTTAATCCAACTCCCACTATTGCACGGAATAGCATTCCTTAATTATTCATCAATTTGGAGCAGTGCTGCCTTACCCATCCTATAGAACAACTTCTTTCAGCTCCAGTGTGTTTTGCATTAGCCAAGTACAGACGCTTG
This sequence comes from Syrrhaptes paradoxus, assembly GCA_013400615.1. Lineage (NCBI taxonomy): Eukaryota > Metazoa > Chordata > Aves > Pterocliformes > Pteroclidae > Syrrhaptes > Syrrhaptes paradoxus. The sequence goes on from VZTO01022594.1 coordinate 3,006, forward strand.
TATAACGTGTTCTTTCTCTGTAGCTGTACCAACACCACTTTAAGGAGTTCGCCTTCGTGCTGTCATTGACAGTAACCTGAAGTAATCATACATTCCCTTTGATTAGCAGGTGCTAACCATGGAAACGTTTCCCCCCTGCACCTGACCAGTGTTGCAGAGGCTGAATAAAGAAGCGAGAAGGCTGCGTACCTAAATAATATCCAACGAAAATCCATTTGTTGCTTGTTAACTCCAACAGATTAAAAACAAAACAAAATGAAACAAAAAAACCCAAAACAACCAACAACACCCAAAAAGCTACTTCGGTTCTGTTGCATATTGCCATACCAGTCCAACACTTGCACTATAATTAACATCCACGAGACGGATGGTAATCCATAATATCCTAGGGAAGAAGCAGGTCACTTCGCTGCCTTATTTACTTTGTTTAATATTTTTTATTATTATTATAATTACCTACAGTGCTACTTCAATATATTCTTCAAGGTAAAGGCCAGATTCAGTTTACCAGCAGATTAGATGCAGAGGAAAGCCCCTGATTTCCAGGGAGCTCTTCCAGACCTGCCTCTATGGAAGTGGGATGATTGTTTGGCCATAAACACCGGTATGTCACTAAACAAACCTCTCTTTTTTTTTTTTTTCCCCATGCATTTTCCAGTCCTGAGCAGCATGGTGCATTATCTTTCTCTCCCTGGCTGTAAACTCTTCAGATTCCAATACATACCTGAAGTGTTCACATGTTAAATTCACAGCCCAGCGGTAAAGGGTCTGTCCTGTGTGTTATCCCTCTGACTTCAGATGTGCTTTGCATAAAGATGGTATGTTATTAGAACCAGCTGTTCAAATACTGATAAGGAGAAGTGCACAGAGGCATGCAAGCAGAGGTCAAAAGCACATTAACAGCGATTTCGACTACAACCCAACAGCAAAATTGGAGAAGTCCTGGTGCAGAGTTTCTGCGGCAGGTGAAGATGCAAGAACTGCAAAGGGGAGCTTGGAGCTCGCAAATGCCAACAGCAGCAGCGGGTCTGTTAGCAATCAGGTTTTATTTACCAGCCATATTGTGTTAAAAAAAAAAAAAAAAAGACGTGATTCCCATACTGAGCACGTTAACCTGTCACCACTTGCAAAGGGAGATTTATTGGTTCGAAAAGAATCAAATCCAGCTCTCAAAACGCATCCTCCGAGCCTGCAGTTGGGCTGAAGGCAGAAAGCCCGCATGCAATCCCCCCCAAAAAATAACTATTCCCAGGACCTGGGGAAGAAGATGAGGGAAAACCCGGTAAATCAATGTCACTCTAAGACAAGCCGGCTGTTCCTTTTCCCTCACCGACTGCAATAACGGCGCTTTAGTTCCGAGGCAGAGCCCGGCTGCCGCTTCCCTCCCCCCCCCTTCCATGCCCAAGCCTGGAGAGGTGTCACCCCGCTTGGAGGAAAGGGGACAAACCGGAGACAAGGACTTACCATTGCAGCAAAGATCCGTCCCGGTGCTGGAGAGATGCTGCATCCCCGGCGTGGCGGGGCGGGGCGGGTGGCGGTGGGGTGGGAGCCAGCGGCGGGGGTGGGGGACACGGAGCCCGTTCCCCGGCAGAACGGGTCCAGCTCCGTCCGGCTGCCCGCGGTGGGAGTGAGCGGCCGGAGCCGGGGCTCCCCCCGCCCCGCTCGCACCGGGCGGAGGAGGGGTCGGTGCCTCCGAAGGGAATCCAAATTCCTCCTCCTCCCTCGCCTGCCGGTCATGTCCAGGCTGCCTTTGCTCAGGGGGTGGGCCAGGTTCTGGCCGTGAAGGAATTTGCCATCGCTAAATATTTTTTTTTTAAAGCAAAACCAAACCCCCCCCAAAAAAAAGGAGGCAGGGAAGTTGTAAACTTTTTTTTTGCGCTTTTTTTTTTCTTCCTTTTTTTTTTTTTTTAAGAGTGATTTATTCGTGCTCGAAAATTGGGGGTGGGGTGGGAGAAGGGAAGGGGATTCAGGCTGGATCAGATGCTCTGCCTGCGAGTGCAAGCTACGATGTGCTCGCCCCTGTATTTCTCAGTCTGTGTGTGTGTTTGTGTGTGTGATCCTCATACCCAGACAATGCTCTGCAAAGCGAGCTGGTCCTGCAGAGAAATGCAAACACCTCCTCCCCCCAGTGCCTGAGGAAAGTAAAAGGGATATAGAACCAATAGCTTTGCCTTAGCTGCTCTCATTAATATGGAGGATGAGAAGAAAACCAATGAGGATGAACAGGAGGAGGGGTTTATTCAAATTAAATTTCTTAAATCAAGCACTTTTTTTTCCTCTCTCTTTTTTTTTCCTCCTCCTTCCTCCCCCGAATCCTCCTTCCCTCTGTCACCTAAGCACCGTTTCTCCTGTCCCAGAAATGTTATTTCTTGTCTAATTAGTGGGACAGGGTTAGCAAAACACGGTGGTGGGAGGGAGGATGGCATTGCTGCTGGAAGGGGGGGTGAAGGGAGGCAATTTCTCCCTGAGCTGCAGAAGACTTGGTTGCAAAGAAAGCAATAAAGTAGCTGGAGTTAGCTGGGAGGGGAACTGGAGCAGGAATTTCACCTGCAAGCAGCATTTTGCAGATGGATAGGTAACCCATGGCCAGGATGAGCCCTCTGAGTTGGTGGAAGGGATCTCCTCCCCTCCCACAGCAGACATACACACACACCCAGGAAGGGAAGTGGCTGCATAAGAAAAGCAGCATCTGCACCATCCTGCATTGCCTCGGAGCCACACAATAGGATCCCTGCAGCTGCAGTGCAGGAGTGGAACTTGTTGCTGGAAAACCAGCAGAGTGGAGAAGGCTGAGATGGTTGGTGAGAAGGGAACGGATGTCCAGCTGGTCCCTTTCACTTGTATCTGGAAAAGCTCAGGGTGGCACATGTCCCCTGCAAGGTAAATACACAAAAGCATCCAGTCACTGCTCCCTTCTGCAGAGGGTGGCACTCAAGGGAAAAGCTCTCCAGGGCTGCAAAATGGTCACTAAAGGACTCTGAACACCTGTGGCAGGCCAAGAGGAGCTCTCTGCTAGGGCATCCTGTGGAGGAACTTGGTACCACACTGCTTTTGCTGCTGCCAAGCATGCTGCTCTGAGGTCCTGCAGATCCACGTCAAGAACTTGAGATGCCGAATGCCTGTGTCCTCATCCAAATTCTCTGAGACCTGTGCTGTAAGAGCAGCTGCCTGCTGATGAGGTTCTAATTATCCTGAAATTTCACTACACCTGGGATACCGATACCAGTGTTGTTCCCATGGTGGAAACCCTTTTCTCTGATTCTCTTTTAGCACTTCCCCTTCATTTTTGGCATCTCCCATCTTCCATTTCCCTTAGTATATAAATTAATTTCAAATCCACTTTGGCCTTATTTTGCTCCCAGATTAAACAGAGGATAAAAAAGGCAATTTGGTCATAAAAGCAACTAAATTCATAAGTCCCTGACCCAGTTACTTACTTGTATGTGATAGTTCCTGTGGTTCAAAGTCCAGGTGCAGGAGCACTAGACCACACAGCCCTGCTTCCCATCCGTCAGCACAGTAGCAGCCCCATGGATGCACAGATGTCTCCTCTTGAGAAAAGCATGCACAGACACAGTGTGCATGCATGCAGCTTTGGTTTTATTCCAGAACTATGGAGCAGTCCAAAGAATCAACTAGACTTTTTAATGCTTTCCTTTGCACATTTTCCTCCAGTTATGCCATCTTCTCTAGCCACATCTCACAGCTTTCAGTATCCTTACTAAATATGAGGGGGNACCACTACTCAGCTGAGATGAGAGCCAGTCTATTGATTTCTCTTCATTTTCTTTGTTCCTACAAGTCTGGTTCTCAGACCATTTGTGTCCAAGAACCAATAATCACAGGTGAATTAAGTCTTCTGCCTTCTAGGAAGGCAGGGAAGAAGATGCACTGGGAATTGCTAGCTTTGGTCAAAAATGGAAAGCAGCAACAAAGGGCAGAGAAACTCTTAGGGACAGCCTCTGAGCCATGACTCATGTCCTGCTCAGACACATCACAGCAAATAAAGCAGGCAGGGCTGCAGCACGAGAAGTGTTGTGTGGAGAAAGGGAAGGGATGCCCATGGCTCTCGAGGTTCTTGTTAGGGTCCCAGTCCTGAGAACACTTACTCATGTCCTTCATTTTGCCTTCATGAGGCTTCCCACTGAGCTAGTGAGTTTGCTCAGAGCTAGGCACAATCCATAATTGTCAGAAGGATGTTTAGGAGAGAAAATAGAAATTTTCAGTGAAAATATTCTTGTCATCTTCTTGGCTCCTTTTGTTTGTTGGGGGGTGGTTGTGGGAGGAGTGGCTGGATAACGTGATGAGAGGGTTGTCTTTAAGTAACACCAGTCAGTGTTTTGATCAGGGTTTTTTTTCAGTTTCCAAAACAGATATATAAAAAAAAAATGTCCTGATGCATTTGTTAATTCTCAATATAAAAATTCAAAACCATTTCTTACTAAAACAGTCACCACAACAGATTTATTTATCAACCAAAGGTTTCGACATCCATAAAAAGAATTGGGAAAAAATGCACTAATACAGGAAGGCGTATACATCTATCCATCCTCTCATGATCCAGAATCTGTAGCTAGTTGTCTGCAGGAAGATTCATTGATAACTCTCTCTGAATTTCCACCTACAAATTTAAAGAGGCTCAATATATACAAAGCTTTTATTAATAGCATTTTAATAAGAATTTGTAATTGTTTCAAAAGAAATCATACAGCCATAACTAAATACAGGTGTAAGGAACGTTTCCTATCCATATTTATCTTAGAATAGTAGATGTTGCAGTGAGATACAGAGCCCAAGCCAAAAACATTAGAAGAAATAGGTGTCCTCTGAAGGCTGAAAGCTGTCTGTAGTTCCTCCTTGCCAACAAGTATGGAAAGAATCCTCCACACGCACACAAATCGTCATGGACATTTATCAGAATGTGACTGACAAGTAAAAGCCTCCTTTCAGGGGTTCTTATTCTATCCAAAGATTGTGGATACCTGTCAGAATTTCTTAAATCTTTTCTTAAAACCAAAGCAACCTGCAAAAATTCTTACTATGAGCTTCAACCTAAAAGGTGGTTGAAGGTGAGTCTTTCAACTCGAGAAAAGTTGAGGAGTATCTTTGCCCTGCAGGTTGGTGGCTTAAGGATTTGCTGTCTAAGCCCTGACCCAGACAACTTTTCCTTAATTAAAGCATAACAAAGATACTAGTGAAACAGATTTGAGGGAGAAGTTACTGATCTATCCAGATTCCATCTCCAGCTGACACGCACCTTCCTTCATCTTTCAGACAGAGTCTTCTTTCGCAGCAGCTCAAAGATGCATTGCATCTTCCTTAGACAGTTCTTACCAGAGTTATTAATGACCAGCTTGTGGCTAAATTCAAAGGTCACACTTCCCCTCTGAACTATCTTGATTTATAAGCTGATTTTGTCACTTTGGATCATTCTGCCTTCCTTTATCTCCAGGCATAGACAGATGGTTCCCCTAACCCTGCAGTCAAATGGTTTTCTTATGATTTCTCTGACGAGATGTCTTGCACTCCTCTTTGTGAAGACCAACCAACTGTGGTCATTGTCTCTAATTCTGGCACTCAAAATTACCTAAGTCTGGCATCTGGTGTTTTCTTCTTGCTTGAAATACGTTTGGAGAGAGATTCTTCTCTTCTGCTGAAGGACAACAACTGAAAGATTTTCAGTGATAGAAAACAACCATCAAATCCATTTTCCTTCAAAAGAGGAGAAGATGGAACCAAACAACACTCTACTGTGGGCTGCAGAAGGTGTGTGATCAGCCTGAGCATCAAATCTGTGTTAGCCAAGACACAAACAAAAGGTTTCAATGGAAGGAGCTTACTGCTACATCTGCAAATGCTGCTCATGGAGTTTTCTCACGTGGGACTGATGCCTGCTGGTTGTTTCACCTGATACAATTCTCAATTTGGCATGAAGAAAACACCTTTTATCTAGAGAATGAAATTTGTTTGGTTTATATTTCTTTCAGAGCTTCTTCACCACTTCAATTTCTTACTCCTTTTATTACATATATTTGTTTTTTTCTTAATACACTGTCTTGGGTCCTAGGTGCTACACAGCATTTATTATGTGAAATAATAACTTTCAATATGAGTCATTTGCAGTGAGCAAAGATGGGACTTTAACCATTACAAAATATCTCCTACTTGCACTCTCATCAAAGGAATAGCTGTGACTGTCGCTAGTAGTAGTTTGTCATCATTTAGTAAGGCAGACCCTGTAATAATGAATATGCTTTGTCACCGGAACATAACTGGTAATTATATTCAGATATGTTCTTTTTCTCCCTGCTTTTTCCCTGTACATGTATTTTTTTCTTTTCTATTTAAATTATCTTCCTCCACTTTTGGCTGAAAGCCAGTTGTCCTAAATCAAATATGACAAAGCTAAAAATCTTTTTCCTTTGGCTTCCAGTAGATCTCTCATCTGCTGTTCCCATGGTTCATGACAGCCTTTGCAGTCTAGTGTACGTTGGTGTGAAACCTGGTCTCCTACAAGAGCCTGTAGCCTCCCTGACAATCCACTTCCCTTCTCAGAGCATGAAAATATTCCGCAAGCAACAAAAGGCAGGTTCATACAAAATTTCTGTCTTCATCTCCTGTAACATGAACAGATGAAAATATTAAATTAGATTAAATATTCACAACAAGAGTACTCTTGCTCCTTGAGATCTGTCAAACCTAGCAGAGAAAAGCAAAAGAAAAGCTAGTGATTGGAAGCAAAAGCCAGACAGAAATTAAAAAAAAAAAATGCTTTCTTAAACAGGAAAAATAACCACTGGAATAATGTAGCGGAGGAAGCAGAAGGTTCTTAATCTCTAAGGGATTCATCTAACCAAAGGTTTGATGGACCAGTGTAGACACCTGTAGCTGAACTAATCCTTGTTTCCCTTTCTAATCAAAAGAAATCTGGTTCATACAGTTACCAGAAATCAGAGCATGAATCACCTCAACCTAAGGGAGGCATGTAGAAAATAAATGAGAAAAATCACATTGTAAAAGCGTTATTTCTTTCCACTAACTTTAAGGAAACCTTGGGTCAGAAAAAGGTACCTGTGTTGTCACCATCTACAGATGGGTGAGATTAATCCCACTCTAGATATCTTCAAGTCCATTTGCCATTTTAATGAGACGTTTTATTCAAACATCAGTTGTTGTCTTCAGTAACTGAAGAAAATCCAGTATAATGGCCAGATGAATGAAAAGGTGGGGAACTCAACCTTGATAAAAGGAAATACTTTGTGAGACAAGCTTTCAGTAGTGGAACATATTTCCATTAAAAAAAAGAGATAGATGCTAAGAGTACAGTTCAGAATGGAAGGAATTGGAAAATAAGAAAATTACCAAGATTATCCAGCAGCAACATTAATAACAATGAAATAAATTTAGTAGGATATATTAAAGCTTGAAAGCTTTAAACTGTCCCTAATTACTAAAGGACAGGGCAAAAATAACATAGAAAACACCTTACCCTAGGCATTAGATTCTTACACTTTCATCTAATGTACCTTGTCTTGGGCAAAGTGAAGACTGGGTTAGACAGGCAAAGGATCTGATGGAATCAGGAGATCCCTGTATTCTCAAAACTTCCTGGAAAAGAAAACCCAATCATCTTATTTTCTGATGTAAATAATAATAACCAGCCAAATAAATAAACAAAAACCTCAGTGTCCGTTCTTATTTATATCTGGGTTTCTGTTCTATGCTGGGATTTATCACTTTGTTTTTTGGAGTTCTCATGATTTCTTTAAAGAAGTCATGGGTTTGTTGAATTTGTCCATTCTCTTTCAACGGTAACAGGGACTGTTATTAGAGTTACACACAGAAATACATGTTGCAGAAAATAAGATGGAAAGTGAGCAAATTAATTACTAAAATCAAAGTCATGCAGAACAAAAGACCTCATGCTTTATGCTCTAGCATGGCAGAAACAAGACATGGTGGAAAACCTCCCAAAAATTATTCTTTAGCATTCTCTTTTATCTTTGAACTGTCTAACTTTCAGTTTTATTAATCATTTCTACATGTTTTACATAATCTTACAATAAACAGTGCATAAAGTCAATAGATTTAATAAAACTTCTCTTGTATTTTTGTCACAGCAATATTATCTCAGAATTTAGCTTAACTGTGCACATATTCTACAACTCAAACAAAGAGCTCCCCACATGTTGCTTATTTTAAATACCAGCTTTGTTCCTGCTCTCTGTTCGATCGTAGCACAGTCTGATCCTAGCAGGTTGATGCAACATAAGGTAGATGTAACACTTTTCTTATCCCAAAAAATTGGTGGTTTATGAGGTTTTGGTTTTTTTTCCCTGCAACAGACAGATTAGTAAGACTCAAATACTACCTATATCCAGGGCAAATAATTATTTTTCTTTTTTGTTTTTTCATGAGCACGTCTTTAATTCATTAAATGTCTGTCTTACAGCCTGATTCCTCTCTTACTCATTTTAGTGTAAAACCCCGTATGAAGGTTACAGCATCCTCTCTTCAATCAGCTCTGATCTTTCCACTTTATCCAATTTTCGCTGTTTCCATCTCTCTTCTATTTTTCATTCCTCTGGCTTCTGTCCACCTGTGCTGTGGCTTTAAAGATGCTGGTTTCGTGTGCCTGTGTTTTGTCTTTCGTTTCTTTCTCCCATCTTCTCATTCTTCTGTGGACCTTTCCAAAGAAGATGCTCAGTGAGATATTCATCTAATTCACTTATCCTGTTTCAGAAGCTTCTTCAGCCTTCTGCAGTGCCCTATCTGACTGTCTCACAACCTTCAGGAGCAAATTTGCCACCATCCTTCCAAGAAGTAGTGAATGAAAGGTTTTTAGCAATACTGGCATAGATGAAAATCTAGAATTCAATCCGTTGCCTCTTAGTGAAGGGATTCTTAAAATAGGGGTTTCTTTTCCAAGGAAATTTTAAAAATATGAGTTGTGTTTGTTCCACTAAATGAAGATGTCTGCAGTATAAATGTTTACATGTATAAATGTGTTGGGACTATCAGTACAGCCTTCTCTTCCATATGTCCACATACTCAGTACAACTAAGGTCAGTAATTTCTGCTATAATACACATTGCTCATGCTGCTTTTAAATGCATTTAACACCCAGACATAAAATACATCCCTCAGATGTCTCCCATGATATCTTTGGCTTTTTGCCAAGTACATGCACACTTAATAGTACTAGATCTACACGTAGTATAAATTTATGTTTTACAAAATTGCTATAATACCATTTAATCTTTTGAAAAAATTTCTCCATCTATTTTTAATTAAAAAAAAATACATCCTGCAAATATATTGAGAATCAAGCCAAGGTTATTTTTTTCTGAAATGGTGGCTGGTGTGACAGTGGCCTGAATGATTGCATTGTCCTATTACTCCTTCTTTTCCTCAGTTTCCCCATTAAAAAATGCCCATTATGGTACCGGTCTCTTCTGGAAAACACCAGCAGAACAACTATGAAATATAGAGTATTTTTCCTCCCTCTTGTGGAAACACATCATCACACACACTCATGAATTATAACTGCACAACCCCTGGCCACAGCTTTTTTTTCAAGGACTAGAAACAAGCACTTCAGCCCAGGGTAACGCACATCCCATTAAGACTTTGCCATCAGCCCAAAATGGAAGTTGGTTCTCTACATGTTTGTGACTATCACAGATAATTTTGAAGCATCTCTTTCGCTGATAAATATTTCAATGAGCCATGGAAGCAATAACGTTGCAGCATTATGCAGTTTTTTGCAATAGGCATGAAAACACTCCAGCTGCAGTGACTCTGAACACAAAATGTTCCCTTTATTCATTTCTAGTTCTTTTTTATAAGCAATAAAGCACATCATTCTATCAATTCTGCTCTTTTACACTCAGAACCGTAATGAAATGCTCTGAATGAACATGGATTGGAAATCTAGGGGAAAAAAAAAAAAAACAAACCAGAATGTCATCACTAGCAATAAAGACTTTATATGCTGTAGAGCTGCAATTTTTGCGGACAGCTCTTTCAGGTTTTTCAGCTTCCCAAATCATGACAGGCAAGCAGACTGGCTTAACACAATCATTTCACATTGCACAGAATTGTCTCCAAGTAAAACTGTCAGTGCTTGTTCTCAATTGAAGTGCCTCATAGCATCTATGGGGGAATCATAGGCAGAAATTTGCAGTATGAGTCGGAATTAGCTCTATGGGGGAACCAAGCAGCCTGGGGATTCCTGAATAACAAATAAAGTGGTGGTGAGATAACAATTATTCCCTGTTCTTGCAGCGTGGTTCAGCGCAGAGCCCTGCAATGCCATGAGGCAGTGGGTACAGAGTTCATATTCTGCATCACTGGAATTTGTGTCTCTGCAGAGAAGCACTGGACCTGCCAACAGCACATCCCTAAGCGGTACGTCACTCTGTACAACGTAATGCCTATGGTCAGGGTGTCCAAGGAACAATTAAACCACAATCCCACATAAATCACGCTCAGACTGTGAGGAATGAATAGCATAATCTGAACATTAATTAATTAAAGGGGGGTGGGAACAAAACCCCACAATCCAAGCCATTGAGGGGATCTGACACAAAGTTTGAGGAAGCTTTTGAGCATAGCAGACTTTCTTTCTCTGGGAAACAAACATCTACCAGGTTGCTCAAAGCTCCATAGTGTACTTTAGGGCCCCAGCTTTCTCTCTTCATCATCACTTAATTAGTAAAACAGCTATTTCCAATCACATTTTGTTGCAGCTTCTTCTTTCTGAGGTATAGTTATCACTCTCAGTATGTCGAGAACACCACTGATCTCAAAGAAATGGCAATAGGTTTAATTTCCTAACATGTAAATAAAATTCATCTCACTCTGGCAGGTGTCTTCTCAAGGACTATGTGTTTGTTTCTTAGCCAAAATCTTCCCGTCGTGGCCTGAGAATCTCCCCTTTTTCCCAGGGAGATTTTATTTTACAGAATCACTCATCACATCCAGCAGTGTCTTGCTAGGCAATAATTAATCCTTCAGAAATAAAACTGGCATGAGGTAGGTAGTGGTGAGACTGTAAGTCAAGGACATCAATGTGTATCTACATCATCTTCACGAGAAAATAAAAAATATCTAGTTGTCCTCCATGAGCTTTGTAACATGCCCCATATGATGAGAGTCTCCTTTATCTCAGCAACGGATGGCTGGAGAATCAGAGAATAGTTTGGGCTGGAAGGGAACTCTAAAGGTCATCTAGTCCGACTCTCTTGCGTTGAACAGGGACATCTTCCACTAGACCAGGTTGCTCAAAGCTCCATCCAACCCAGCGTTGAATGTTTCCAGGGATGGGGCATCTACAGCATTTCTGCACAACCTGTTCCAGTGTTTCACCAGCCTCATATTAAAAAAAAATTCTTCCTTAGAATAAGGGAATTATTCCTGTGCTCATTCTGGAATAGCAAACAATTATGACACACAGCAAATGGAAGCTGGACTGCCCCGAGTACCTGGGATTTGTTACTGTTTTGCCTGCCTAGTTTCTGACAGGTTTATAGCTGGGCTTGTTATCTCTACCTTGCTGTGTCCCTGAGCTGCGTATCATGTGCCTGTGCAGAGCAACA
>VZTO01022594.1:16081-52256 GCA_013400615.1 Syrrhaptes paradoxus
TATGATGAGAGTCTCCTTTATCTCAGCAACTGAGAATCAGAGAATAGTTTGGGCTGGAAGGGAACTCTAAAGGTCATCTAGTCCGACTCTCTTGCGTTGAACAGGGACATCTTCCACTAGACCAGGTTGCTCAAAGCTCCATCCAACCCAGCGTTGAATGTTTCCAGGGATGGGGCATCTACAGCATTTCTGCACAACCTGTTCCAGTGTTTCACCAGCCTCATATTAAAAAAAATTTCTTCCTTAGAATAAGGGAATTATTCCTGTGCTCATTCTGGAATAGCAAACAATTATGACACACAGCAAATGGAAGCTGGACTGCCCCGAGTACCTGGGATTTGTTGCTGTTTTGCCTGCCTAGTTTCTGACAGGTTTATAGCTGGGCTTGTTATCTCTACCTTGCTGTGTCCCTGAGCTGCGTATCATGTGCCTGTGCAGAGCAACATGAAGAAGAGCAGAGAAACGATGGCACAGAAGTGCTGCCTGGGACCCCCAAGCCCCAAACAGGTTTGATTTTTTTTCCCCCCCCACATCACTCGTGAACAGTAGCAGCATTTACTTGCTGTGTAGGGTGGTTCAATGGTGCAAGGGTGAGGTCTGGAAGGAATCAAAGACATCATTCCCATTAAAGCAAAATGGGGAGGATTTCTAAATAAAATAAATAGTAATTTTAAAATATTGCTGTCTATCCTAACTGGCAACAGACAGTCTTAAAAAATCTGTTAAAGGAGATTAAAGATGTAGAAAGCATTTTAGTTCACAAGCCAACAAATACAAGAGCTTTAAGAGGGAAGGTTAGAAGCTGACAGTAGGATTCCTATATCCAGCTCACTGATGATAAATGTAAATACCATTTCATATGATAAATGTAAATACCGAAGGTATTTTTTGAACAGTAAACAAAGGGATTGGTCAGGACTGCAATAAAAAATGCAGGCTCTTCACTGGTAAATAGAATTGTCTTCAGATGACCAGATCTTCTTTTAATTGCCACTAAAAGTATCACAGGAGCCAGCAGTTGAGTCTCTTTTTCCTTGTAAATAATGAGGCTCATTGACAACTGCAGCATCCTGATAAGGCCTAAATGCAAGATGAAATGCAGACCCAGAGGTAGACAGACAAAGATAGCTCTAACGACAAACATTAACAAGGATGGTGACCATTATTAAATCTATGCTTTCATGGGGAAAAAATAAAAGCAAACTTCTATATGTGGGATTTTTTTCAGCAAATAATCTAATGACAGCAAATGAGGCACTTAAACCCAAGAGGACTATTGCAATGATTTCGAGTGATTTGGAGAGTTACACACCTGACAATTAGGAATGAAAGACACAACAGGGGGTGTGTTTTGACAAGCAGTAGTTTCAGAAAGGTTTCAGAGGGAGAGCAGATAAGATTCGCTGTGATCCTCTTTGTCTGTCTATGCAAAAAATAGCAGAAGCATTTATTGGATGTATGAAGAGAAGAATAATATGTCATTTTTATTCTCTATGCTGTTTCTGTGGAATTCATTCAGGAAAACTGCATGCCTTCATGCACCGCTACTGAAAAAAAAATTAAAATAGAATTACAAAAGCTTAGAGAAAATGTTTGACTTTTGCACTATTTATCTGCAAACCAGACATCTGCTGTTGAGCAGGTCATACCAGGCTCATTTTCTAGTCTGTGGGAGAAAATAGGTATTTTTGAGGTGCAAGTCATATGACATATTTCAGCTATTTGTTTTAGGATGACATAAATCATGTCCTGGTTTTCACTGACTGTTTTCACTGGCTCTCCAGTGACTGCCAAGAGTCAAGAGTCAATAGCCCCAGTGGAGATACTTCCATTGTAAAAGATTGATGTCTAATTATATAAATCACAGACTTAAAGACCAAAAAAAAAAAAAAGGTATTTTTTGGTTATCATAAAGATGACTCAGAGATGATTAATAATGGTCTAATATAAATATCCCATATCAAAAGGGAATAAGGCCTCCTGATAAGTTCTGGTAAAAGGCATAGGAGGAATGGCTGGAAGTTAAAGCCAGATTAGAAATAAAGCATGTTTTTAGTACTTAAAATAGTAAACAATTCTAAGTCAAGCCATAAAGTCTTCCTTTCTGATGTCTCCAAATCAAAATTACTGTCTTTCTGGAGGAGAATCTTTAGCCAGACACAAAGCATTAAACACAGGCTCAACATGAGTTGAATTTCATAGAATCACAGACCAGGACAATCATTTAGAAGGGAAACGACCCTTAAGATCACCAAGTCCAACCTCTAACCTAACACTGCCAAGTCCACGCCTAATCCATGTCCCTAAGCTCCACATCTACACGTCTTTTAAATACCTTTGGGGATGGTGACTCCACGACTTCCCTGGGCAGTCTGTTCCAAGGCTTGACAACCCTTTCAGTGAAGAAATTTTTCCCAATATCCAATACCTCCCCTAGTGCAACTTAATGCCATTTCCTCTGGTCCTATCACTTCTACACTGGAGAAGAGACCAACCCCCACCTCACTACAACCCCCACCTTGCTACAACGCCCTTTCAGGTAGTTGTAGAGAACAGTAAGGTCTCCTCCTCTCAGCCTCCTCTTCTCCAGGATAAACAACCCCAGTCTCTTCAGCCTGTCTTCATACGACTTGTTCTCTAAACCCCTCACCAGCTTTGTTACCCTTCTTTAGACACCAAATGCAGTCCTGAGAAGCAACTATGATGCTTTTCAGTCTTTCTTGTAACGTTATTCATAAAGACTACACAAGACTACACCTAAACCTGCTTGTAATTTAAGTCAAGGTCTGATACCTAAATCTGTAGCTCTTACATTCCAGATATTCAAGCAATGTGATAATATCAAAGCAGACAGATCCATCATAGTCCTCTTAAAATAACCCATGGGCTACGGATTAAGAAATGTTCCCAGGACTGAGGGATCCAAGCCTTCACCCTCCAGGAGAACAGGGAACCAAATCCTTCCTTGCTAGTGAAGGGAGTATGATTGCAGGGCTACTATATGAAAATTCCAGATCTGGGTCTGCTGAAGAAGCTCATTCAATGTCTTCCCTGAGGTTACGGAAAGGAGCTTAGATACTGCATATAACTCAACATTGCCTGTTTATCCTCACATGCTGCACGAAGAGATTCCCAAAGTATTTTAGACTAATTAAATCATACTGTTTGGGTCATACACCTTCTTCTTAGGTACATCACAACGTCTCAGCTAAAAATTTAGTGTCTGTAGCTTGGCTTTTGCCTTCTGTCACTACCTAGTGTTATTAAATCCCCTATAACCTGCTACAGCTGAATTTTGATCAACCTATGAATTATTTATAGCAAAGGACCCTGGCTGTGATCTAAACATGGGATTATAATGATGTTATAAATCATTAGTTAGGAAAACAACCCCATGTTTGACAAGACTGTTTTCGTCATTTTGTCAAACACATTAACCTTGTAAGAGGTAGGTGCTTGTTTGGTCCCATTATCCACCAAACAACTGCAACACCAGTACACAGAAAAGTCTGTCTTTTGCCTGCAGAAATATTTTGCATTTTTTTTTCTCTGATGATAGCTAAGTCTTTCCTAAAAGTCTTATGAAAACAAGCAATGCAGATTTTAACTGTCTCTCTGGTCCTCTTTTTTTATTTTTAATCATCTGCCCATTGACAGAAATGTTCTTCTGACCAAAACAAACTTTTATTTTATGATGCTAAAATTAGACTGTGTGAAACACAACGAAAAACTTATTTGTAGACTATCTAATTTCTAAAGAAATCCTAAAGAAACTGTTGGAGAGTATTACTAGTCAGTAGCATAGGTCGTGATCTCCATCTGACTAGATTAACGATATATTTGCAAGTATGTAAGCAAAGAACATTTATAGCAAGGTACAGAGATACTGTAGGTCCTTACATGAACTTCTTTCCAAGCACAAGAGACTGAAGAGACTGCCCAAGCAAAAAATCATGGGGCAAGATAATCGTAAATCTTTGTGGATCTTCATCACTTCTTGGCAATGGTCTCCACATGTAGATTCTGGAGATTAGGATCACTGTTTTTCTTCAAAAAACAGATTTTTAACTCCCTTTTCAGAACAAATTGACAAATATTATGACCTTACAGTTCCGGACTTTTGATTTATAATTATGACCATATAACAGGAGCTCCTGCTCACATTCTCTCTTATTCCTTCTCTCCCTTTTTTCTCTCCTTTCCCTTGTCCAGAAAANTAGTCATACATTTGTGGAATATTTTTATTTTTTCATAAACTTTGCTTTCATTAAAAGTTCAGATTGTGGCTATCAAATCCATTTTCCTCTGAAATGAAAACTTACCCCAAAATATTTTCTGGTATTTAAGCATCTCTTCTTTACAAAAACGTGAATTTTCAAGCAGAGGTTTTCAAACAGAGAAGAGAGAAGAGAAACCTCATCCAGAAGCGAGTGGTTTTATTCAGTCCATGTTGGGCATAAAATTGTTATTCAGAACACATGGCTGCAGAATAGGATAGCAAAATATGTTCTCATGCAGAAAATATCCTGGATTTAAGCAATCTTTGATCTTTTAAACCCCTTAGCAAACACAGGCACAAGGGAAGAACTTTCTGTAAGCCAAAGGATGCTGTATACAACCTTAAGGAGAACTTGATTTTTTCTGGGCACACCTTGAATTTAACAGCCCATTAACACTTTTTTTTTTTTTTCACAAATCTTGCAGCTTTGTATTTCCATACATTTGAATTGTCACTACTGTCAAGTCAATGAGCGCTGAGACTGACCTGATGGCTGAGCTTCCAGCAGCAATAGATCCCAAGTCTTGGCAGGCAGTGACCCTTGGAGACATTGGTGACTGTCTTTCTACCCCTGGAAGCAAAACATCTGACAGGGAGACAGAAAAGTAGTATTAAGAAAGAAAAACATCCACAGATATACAGCGAAACAAATGACCTGCAACAGTTTGTTGAAAGGAAATGGCTTCTTCTGTGGTTTTCATGCCTCCTCTGTTCTATAAATGCCAATAATTTGACAGCACATTACTTAGTTATGGTCAGTACTCTAGACACCTCTGTACTCTGCAAATAACATTTATATTGCCAAATTTTTCACATGTGCAGAAAGTTTTTTATTGTCATCATTATCGTTATTCCCTTGTGTGTCATCTCTACCTTCTGGCAGGTTGTCGTTTTTATTGCTTTCCCTTAAAGAACTTTCCATCTTTTGGAACTGAAGTCCTGTTCTGGAGGAAAATAAGATTTTCAGAAGATCTGGATAATACACAGAGACCTTAGTCACACCCTCTTTGATTTTTGTTTTCCAGTCTTCCTTAACTTTGTTTTTTGAGTTTGCCATAATTTTAGTTTTTAATGACATTTTCTTAAACCCTTCCAATTGAGCTCACAATTAGATAATCAAACAGAAAAATCTTTACTAAAAGTTTAATCTATGTAATTCAATTCTCAGAGCTTTGTTCCTAATGCAAGATTCTAGTTTTTCTTCAACCATTCTAGGTTACATGGGATATCCACATGGGACTGGCAGATACTACACAGCACCTACAGGAGACCAATACCTTCTAGATCCGTGGCTGGAAGACATTAGAATACTCCTTAGAACACCAAGAAAACATCAATGGAAGAATTAGTTGCTTTAAAAATTACATTTGTTTTCTCCTGCTTGGTCCCAACCTGCCAGAACATGAAGGTACAGGTTTCCTATAGGTCCTGCAGCAAGAGAGACTTCTGCACAAGTAGTTCAGATGACCAAGATGATGGTGTTTAGGCAACTGTCTCCTATCCTGTCCCTGGTGTCTTATGGTAAATCCTTCCAGCCTCAAGCAAACCACCTTAGGTTCCTTTCCCATTAACAGAGTGACAGACTTTCCAAAGGGACATTCATGTGGGTCAGTTACAGCACAACACAAACTTGCATAAGCAATGACGATAGGATGGTGCAGGACAACTAGCTGACACCAAAGACTAAATTTTTCATCAGCAGCTTGCAGTTAAACCAGGATAATCTAACCGTGAAAATTCAGCCTTGCTGAGATCTCCCAGCTCAGATGGGAAAAGAGGCAACTTCTTAGGAAACCCTCTCTTCAAAGACTGCCTAGCCATGATTTTCAGGTGCACTATTAATGGTGTATCTCAAGAAGAATAAAAATTAAAAATAAAAAAAACCCAACATCATGACCTTTCTTGAAATAACTGCAGGAAAAAAGAGTGATAATCTGGCCACTGATAAAATCTAGAGGATTCTCAAGGAAAGAGTGAATTCCCCCATTGTTTGTGTTTGTTTTGATGCTTATCAGGGATAGCTTTGTCTAAACTGCTCATTGTCCTCATCATCCTGGAGCAGTCAGGTCAGATCAGTCAGTCATCCTGACCATCCTGACTTCCTGTAGTGCCTTAAGACCCTCTTTTCTCCTGTGTGCATTCCTGGGCTTCCATCCAAAAAGATGCCAAGGTGCATAATGGGATAGTTTTGTCCTGGCATGTGGTTGAGGGGCATTAACATGCATCTCCACATCACATCTGCATCTTCTGGCACAGCCAGGGTGCTGCACAGACTCTAGTCACATAATGAGACCCACGGGAACAAAATTAATACAGATTAATCCATTACACTGTGTGCAGTGATTCTCAAGCAAAATGTTACATGGATTCTACTCTTTCTATAGTGGAGTTATTTTAATTAATTTTTGAATTTAATCTTGTGAGATTATCCTAAGGTGTTCTCTAAACTACAAAGTTTCTGTATCTTAAGATGTGATTTGCAGGGTTGTTTCATTAAATTCACTGAATATCTCATTTCCATGAGAAGGACATAATTCGACATGATAGGGGTGATTTAACAATGAGCAGTGATGACTTAGGAAGGCAAACTAGTAATTCCTCCGTTCTCACAGTTTTTTTTGGGAAAAAAATGTTCCCAGGAAGGAAAAGAAAGCTGGCTAGAATTATATCTCTGACTATTTTTTCACCAAAAATCTATTTTAAAATGCATTCCATTATTTGGATGATAAAGGCTTTTCAGTAGAAAAATAAAATTAACAGCTCTTCTAACATATTAATCACATTTGTCATTGTTAAAATTTCAGCTTGTTTCCCATGTCATTTAGAGAACCCTTTGAGAATGGAATAAAATAACATCTTAATCAAGGAACAATTATTTTCTTTTCTCTCTGACAAAACAGGAATCTTATTCTAACTATGTAGAGACCAATTAAAAACACAACCAGGAATGGGAATGAATAAGCCCATGTAACTAAGATTTGCCACACCAAACATCAGTGGAGAGATTCATTCACCCATTGGAATTACAGATGCTCTCAAGTTGAGGGTCCCAGACATCCACACAAGCCTGGTAAGCATGGCAGGATGTATAGGGGGAGGCAGGATGCTCCTTCTGGAGCACAACTGTGAAGCTGGCAGGACATCAGCAAGAAATTTTGTTTAGGAATAAAAATCCTAGCTTACATCATCTGTTGCCCAGAGAAGCTGCGGATGCCCCATCCCTGGAGGGGTTCAAGGCCAGGCTGGATGAGGCTTTGAGCAACCTGGGCTAGTGGGAGGTGTCCCTGCCCATGGCAGGGGGTGGCACTGGATGAGGCTTTGAGGTCCCTTCCCACCCAAACCATTCTATGATTCCATGATTCTATGGTCTCCATTGACTATAAAGGGAGCAGCCGATACTGTCCAGCTCAGAGTCAAATATCCATAATGTCATTGTCTACTTTTAGTGAGCTAAAATGCTCACCCATGCTCTCCTTACAGCTGCATATAACATCAGTTGAAGATAAGAGACCAGATTCCTTTTTAGCTTTGGTCTTTTCGGTCTGTAGCATTGGCACAAGGAAGCCCAAACTGAAGAAGGCCAGTTCATCTGGGGATTCTTCACTGCAGGGAGCGTTTGTCTGGTGTAAAATGAATGTGCTGTGCTCCTATGCTTCTCACTCTCTCCATCTCAGGCAAGAATTGTGAAATCCTCCCTAGTGTCCCAAACCAGAAAGGGGGTGATTTCAGCCCAAGCTCAACTTTATAACTTTATTTAGGTCTCCAACAGTCTTTGAGGGCTATAAGCCTGATGGGAGAAGAGAGAATATGCTGGGAAATACTCTAATCTTCATTGACAACTCTATCTACAGCCCATGCTGGTTTCAGGCAAATATTTGGACCATGGAAGGTGGGCTAAAGAACATGCCACATTGACAGACAAAGCTGCTGTTCACCATTAGCTGTTTTCTGTCAAGCACAGGTTCAGCTGCTCAGTAGGGACTAAACAGACAAATAAAATTAGCTTCTGTTTTGCTGCGTACGATGTCAATCCATTTTACATGCTTCACTGTGGTGACCTGAAAGAAACATATGGTTTGCTGCACACAATTTTTGTTCCATCTGGCTTGTTTTAAGATTGGGAGGGGAAAACGGAGAATGGGTGGAAGGGGTGGAGTGAATACATGCAGACCTCAGTGTTTTCAATAGAGCATTAATTGAAATGTTGTAGATACTGTTTGCCTCAGCTGTGGCTGTTCATAATAATTAGGTTGATGGATTCAGAGAGGAACAAGATAAAATATCTGTCTTCTCAGAGAGAAAGAAATTCAAGCACTGGGTTGGGAATTTGGGAGTCTAGCAAACTCCTGAGCCTGGTAAAATGGACATATACAAATCCTGGAGCCAGATGGGATGTATCCAGCAGGGGACTGGCTTACAAAATGCTGCCATTCTCCATCTTCTTTAAGTTTGCTGTGATTAAGAGAAATCCTCAATATTAAAAAAAAAAAAAAAAAGGTAACGTTAATCCTTGCAAAAAGATGAGAGTGTAGAGAGCTGTGTGCCAATTACCTTATCTCAATCCCTGGAAATGAAGCAAACCCCTGTAGAAGACATTTTTAAGGCACATGAAGGAGAAGCTTAGTTGAATTCTGAATGGGTAACCATAAAGCAAAAGTTCAACTGGTTTTAACAAGATAAGAGGTCCCACAAACTCCTCTTTGCTGACTCTGCAAGACAAGATGTTGGCAAGTTCTTGTCTCAAGGCTAAAGTCTGTTTTCACAACAGAATGTCTTGTGTCTCTTGGCCACAGCTGAGATATGAAGGTCACCGTGCTGTCTGCTGAATAGGAAATTACCCTGGGAGACTTCCTCATCCCCCTGTGAGAAGTCTGACAAACTGCAGTTGAAAGAGTGTCTTGGTGAGAAGTAGGGCTTACTCCAGTGATGTCAGTAACAAGGTCCATCAGCCAGCACCAGTGTGGGATGTCTCCATCCAGTTGCACCACCAGTTCCCCATGCTATATAGAGCTGATCACTCAGACAATCTGTAATAGGGGCACTTTAGTTAAACATCTGGAATCTGAATACAAGCAGTACTTTCTTTTTCACTCAGATGCCCAAACAGATGGGTATGAAATGTGTGACAGGTGGTCAGTGGTCCCTTTTGGCCACCTGGGTCTCAAAGATTGACTTGTGAGGTTTGGAAGTGATGGCTTCAGCATGGCTTGATCCAGAGACCTGCCAACCAGTGTGTCAGTGCTCCACCTTACAGCCTTGTGGGGTTTTGCTGGAAAATGTGACCTGGATGAAGAGTCACAGTTTTCCATTGAAGGAATGCTTCCTTAACAGTTGCACCCAAAGATCTTGAAATGATAACAACCTTTTATAGGGACACCTCCACCCAAGGCACTATTGAAATAAATAATAATGCTTCTAAAGTAATAAATACCTTAGTTCCTTTTATTTTGTTTCTTGATTTCTATAGGGACATTGTGACTCATTTTAAAGTTTTCCATGCCGATCAGGAAAGGTGGATACTTTTTATTTTCCTTTTCTATTATAGCTGTTCTTTTTTTCTCTATTCATAGTGACACAGGAACTGGGGCTTTAAGACAAAAAGACAAAAATCTGGGTTTCATTTAAATTTGAATTTTATATTAGATACAAGATATTTAAGCAGAATAACACACTGGAGATGCCACTGGCTTTTCACGGACCATAGAGGGAGCTGACACAGTTTGGATGCTTTTATACAGCTACTTGTGGGGGAAATTAATTTCACCCTGCTTTCTAAGACTTCTAATAAATAACATCACAACTGTGTATACTCTGGTTCCCTCATACATGGCAATTATAATTTTTCCTTCATTGTCATTCCGGTGCAATGTTAGAATGATATTTTTTCTTTTCCTGGGTAATGAATGTTAGGTACCAGCTTCAAAACACCCTTTCCTGATCATATCAGAAAATAAACTGGTTTTAAACAATTTAATAGAGAGAGTGGGTTATCTTTAGGTTTTTTGCTCATTTGAACAAGAAGTTCAGATCTAAAGTTCAAGTTAATATTTTGGGATTCAAGAGCTTTTTTTTTTCAATATCTACCAAATTCCTGATTTTTTGTAGCAAGAATATGTAAGGAAAGAGCTGTGCGTTCAAGCTGACATTGGATTGGATCTTTTGAATAAAACAGAACAGGGATGCTCAAAATCTCTGAGAAGCAGACCAGACAGTACCTCTGCTGCTGCCGTCATGTATCTGTGTCTGCTTCTTATTTTTCATCTGAAATAACAACCTTTTGTCTGAGAATCCCCATTAGTTGCTGTGGAGATAATTATGAGTCCAGGGGAAAAAAAAAAAAAAGGCAATTCTAGGTGAGGATATGAAAAGAGGAAGAGACAAATTCCTGGAGGAACAGAGATCTTGTTAGCAGATTTCTTAATAATTAAAAAAAAATAAAAAGAGAGAAAAAGAGAAGACAGAAGGCTCTGGTTTGAAAAGCTGACTCTAGGCACCTGTGTGAAAGAAAAAGATCTATCACGAAAGAAAAGAATTACCTTTACTCTTCATAAGCACCTGCAAAGTAGACATTTCTCCCTGAGCTGGTCCCCCGGGGCTCCTTCAGTAGATCTAATCAATTCAATGGACAGGAACCTTCAATTTGTCTCGTCCTCAACTAGACATCTAATGTAGGTGAGATGAGCCGTGCTGCACAACTACCTATTGCTGATGGTCTTCAGGAAGAAGCTCACATCCACTCTCCATTGCAGAGATCCCATGAGAGGTGCAGGAAATCCCAGAGCAGAGCCAGTAAATGCAACACTTTATATGCAAGGATTGCCCGATGCCCCCCTCTCCTTATTCCTGGTGTTTCCTCACCATGTAGCAGCCACAAAGCAGACACAACTTTGCAGGGCTCTGTGTTTACAGATATAAAAAGCACACCATCACGGAATCCAGTTCATGCATTAATTCAAGTAGAAACTGAATTGTACAATCAAAGGTTGCAGGAGGGTCACCATCATGACCAACCATCTGGGAACAACCCGACCTAAAACCACAAACAATAATATACCTTAGCATGCAAAATCAAACCCCTCCAGCAGGGGAAAAGAGCAACTTTTATCTCCTCTAAATAAATCAGAAAGAGATTGATGACTTGCATCTGCACGTCTTATAAAGAAAAGATGAAAATGTATTATAACATTGATTTTGTCTGTGGAACAGAAACGTAGGCTCTGGCCAATAGAAGTATGATGGAATTCACATCTTGGGATATAGATATAGAAATATATCTGGAGATATAGCTTGGATGAAAAAAAAATATTCTCCTGTACAGCCACCTGAGAATTTGGGAATGACCAAAAAAATACGCTGTCATACAATTAACTAACCTTGAACACTGCTTCTACACACAGAAGGTGGCCCAAGGAAATAATTTTTTTGTTCCAGGACCTTTGAGCTGTCGGGTGTTAAACTTCAGAGGGGTCCTCAGATGGAAAGGGAGACAGAAAAGGAAAAGGAAAAGGAAAAGGAAAAGGAAAAGGAAAAGGAAAAGGAAAAGGAAAGGAGGATTATTGCATCCCAGGACAGGATTATCTCCTCCTCTCCTTCTCTTCTCTATGAAGATCCTTTGATGTTTTCTGCTTGAGTCAGAGTTTTTGATAAATCCTTCTTGGATTTATTTTCACATTTTACCAGCTTCCCCCCTGGAAATTTCTCTTTCTTGTAAAAACAAAATTAAAAAGAACATTGAGTAGATTATACATAGATTATCAAATGGCTCTGCATGTTCCTGACTCTACCAGCCTAGCTGCCCTTTACAGCTTAAATGGGAGCTGAGAAGGACAAGGACAATTTCTAGATAAGGTTGTTTCAGGAAAAAGGTCAAGACCTCTTTGGACAGTAAAAATTATTTTGCAGTTCTCAGCTTCAGTTTTTCTTATACTTTTGTATGAAATATTTGATTCTGAGCAGTACAGCACATACCAAGCTGATCAGATGGGGTACAACTATGGACTGTTATGAACTTCCAAATGTAGAGAGTGTGTTCTGGCTTTTACCAGCCATTGGGAATTTAGTTGATATATATTAGTTGAATTCTTCTAAAGTTGTTAGTTTTTTTATAGATTCCAATGAGTAATTTGTAGCTCTCTAAAGTCATTCCCTGGTGGCCTCAGTCAAGCTTAAACACTAATATCAGGAAGCAAAAGCTGACATGTTAACCTTTGTTGCATTGACTGTGTGCAAACAACAGCGTTTAATAAGCTGTGAAAGAACATATTTAATTAAAAAAAAATAATCAAAAAACAAACCAAGGCAACAAGAGACTACAAACTGCTACAGTAAGAAAAATAAATCAAATCAGACCCAGTTCTCAAATAGAGTAAATTGGTGTGATTCCAGTAAAATCAATGGTGCTGGGTCAAAAGATACTGGTTGTGGATCTGGACCCAAGAGGATGAGTACATGATAGCATTGCTGAATCAAAGACAGATGAAAACGCTGCTAAAGTGAGCGAAGTATTCCCATCTCCCTCCAGAGTAAAGAAGAAAAGGGAAAATCAGGTCATGTCTCTGATGTCTTTCCACAGCTTCCAAAATAATCGTGGTTTACTGCTAGTACAGACTGCTGTTATTTTAAAACCACGTCCTGCTGTATTTACACACACATAAACAAACGTCCATGCAGACAGCACCATTTTTATGCACATATTTCTTTCCATTATCACAAATTAAATTATAGCCTTGATGACTCTGGATAATACACAATGAAAATACTCTCCTTGAGCTACGATTCTAAATCCCCAAATGTATTTGTGTAAATAAAATGCTGAGGTATCATTCCTCTGTCATTCGAAATATCGAAAATTAGAATATATTTTTTCCTGTGTTCTCCTCTGAAGCAGGAAATAATTTTCTTTTTCCTTAGCTGCACCACAATCAAAGTCCGTAGACATCCCTTCAGTAGTTTGGCTTAATCATACTTATGCAATTACTGTCAGAGTGTGACATTTTCCTTTCACCTTTACTATTCCCTAGAGATTAAGCTATCAACCCTTCAAGATCATTACAGTTGTTTACATGCAGGTAGCAAAAGGAGCCTCAGACAGCTGGAAATCTTTCTCTCTGGCTGTAGTGTGAACTGAACTCTTTGTACTTTTGGGATTTTTTATTTTGTAGAAAGGAAACAGTATCTGTCCCTGAGAAACAGACTAACTAGGGGAAAATAAATGTTTCTCTCTAAGCAGTTTAAAACAGTAATACAGACATTTTAATGGCAGCATACTGGGAAAGATGCTCAATTTTCCGTAGGTGTGGTAGTAACACACATGTTGTATTTAAGGCCAGGAGGTACCATTGTGGTCATTTATGGTGGAAAACACAAACACCAAATTTTCTTTTTGTGGTTCCCTCATACAACTCACAGTGGATCTAATTCTCTGCTGATCTGTTTCTTCGGGTCATTATTTATTTCCCATAAATAAAAAACAAATGAGTTTAAAGTTCAGGTCTAGGATGGTGAGAGTTGTGGATGGGAAGAAGAGCAAATGGCAAAACCCAGTCCCAGAGTTACAAACCCATTTTGGTTTAATGCGATTAGCAATGGCAGTTTTGCAATGGAAAGAAGATGGAGCTCAGCAAAGACTGGAGATATTAAGTTGTGCACCTAGCCTGTACCAGAATAAGCAACAGCTTCTATTTTTCATAACTCCTTGAAGGTGCATGTACACAGGTACCATATTTCAGCCATGCATTTGGCAATCATGAGACTCCCTTAACAAGTCAGGAGGCTGCAAAAAGTTAAAAGAGCTTCAGTGAAATAAGTCTGAACAAATATATCCACCTTCCCACACCACCAGGTTTATATCTCCAGTAACGGTCACGTGAGCCTGGGGCAACATCCGATTCCTCACTTTTATTATGTATTTCTGATTCGTTAGGTAGCCCCTCAAAGCCCAGGGTAAATTTCCATGTTCCCTTTTGCAGACAAGAGGAGGAGACACCTGCAGCCATGGAGGATAACGGTGGAGCAGATCTCCACCTGCAGCCATGAAGGACCCCACAACAGAGCAGATGGATGCCTGAAGGACACTGTGACCCCTTGGAGAGCCCACAGTGGAGCAGGTTTGCAGGCAGGACTTCTGACCCCGTGGGAGACCCACGCTGGAGCAGGCTGTTCCTGAAGGGCTGCACCCCTGGGGGGATCCATGTTGGAGCAGTTAGTGAGGAACTGCAGCCCACGGGAAGGACTTGTATCAGAGGAGTTTGTGGAGGACTGTCTCCATGGGAGAAGAGCAGGAGAAGAGTGTGAGGAGTCCTCCCCCTGAGGAGGAAGGAATGGCAGAGACAACGTGTGATGAACTGACCGCAGCCCCCATTCCCCATCTCCCTGCACTGCTTGGGGCAGAGGAGAGAGAGAAATCGGGAGTGAAGATGAGCCCAGGATGAAGGGAGGGGTGGGGGGAAGGTGTGTTTCAAGATTTGGGTTTATTTCTCATTATCCTACTCTGATTTGATTGGTAATAAATTAATTTTCTCCAAGTCCAGCCTGTTTTGCCCTTGAGAGTAATTGCTGAGTGATCTCCCTGTCCTTTACCTTGACCCACGAGCTGTTCGTTGTATTTTCTCTCCTCTGTCCAGCCAAGGAGGAGAGTGACAGTGGCTTTGATGGGCACCTGGCATCCAGACCAGGTCAGATCACCACATTCCTCTGCTAAACTGGCACACTTAGGTCGACAGGATTATTGTACCGAGAGAAATCTTTGCAGAAGTGACAAGTAGCTGAGGGGGAAGAAGGAGCAGCAGGCGAGGCTGACAGGTTTGGATTCTCCACTTTTGTTCTTATGCCAATTAAACGGAGCCTTCTGCAGGTGTTCCTGCCCCTGGGGAGGCTGAGCAGTGCAGTTACTCTGAGATTGACCAGCACCGAGGCTGAGCGGGGTTCTGAAATGTCAAGTTTTGGGAACAGCAGCTGTTTTTGCAAAGCCCGCACTGCTGAAAGGAGTTGGCAGAGACTTACAAGAATCTGTCTCGTTTCTCAGCTGTCCTCTCACTTGGCCTTGTAGAAACAGTTCGTGCTCAGGTGAGATGTTCTCACAGATACACTCTCTGGCAAGTCTCTGGACTTCCACATGAATATTTGCTTCTAAGTAGAGCCATACAATATCAGCCTAATTATACACCTCTTCTCTCTTAATTGCCAGAAAAAAATACACTTTCAGTTCCATTTTGACCTGCCCAGCACCACTGAGTTACAAAATGCAATATGCAAAAGAATTCTTCATCATTTTTTAATTGGTTTCCTAAGAAAAGGAAGCTTTTGCAATCCTGCTGTATGTCTGCCAGTCCCCCCTATTCATTAAATATCTTGGCCAGTTTCAAGCATCATTAGATGAGAGGGATATGTTTCAAGGAGATTAAGTCTGCTAACGATGGTTAGGAAGAAAGAGGAGATGGACTACAGCTGGTGTTACAATTATAAGAACTGAATGTTCAGGATTTCAATCATAATATTTGACATCAGAGAATCTGCAGACGGGAAAAGAAAGCAGATTTTGCAAAGTTTCCTGTTAATGAAGATCCTTATTCTTTCCTTTCAAAATCCCTTTGGCAAGTAGCAGTCTGGTGAACATTTATATAGTCAACATGGTGTTGTTTATGCTGTATAAATAATTACTCCATCCAGTTGTTAAAACTACATCAAGATGCTTTTAATTTCATTAAACTGAAGCAGTTACTTGATGCTTGCAATGTTCATATTCCAGGCTTGATCTTCAGGTGCTGTAAAATTGCTCCAATATAGGCACAGAAATCAGAATTACCTGATGAGCTCTCTCTCTTTCTATCACTATATAATCTTCCCTTTCTTTACAATGTAGAACTAAATCTTCTATTATTGTTATGGAATATTTAAAAGCCATTCAAAAACTGTCAAGCTTGTTTTCAAAGAGATTTGGAATGAAAATCATTAGAAAAGCCATTTTCAGAAATTTCATGTACTCTGTTCCTTTGCTGAATTTATATTTTAGTTTGAAAGGTAATAGTATGATGATGTAAGTAAAAATTACCATAAATGTAATGAACTGCTTTGCTTAACAGAACAGAACAGCTACCTGTTAAACAAGGGATTTCTTCATTTAAAAAGAGAAAAGATGATAACACATTTTTATACCTGCTCTTTCCAGTGACAAGAATGCAGGAAATATTTCCCTTGGCTGAATCAAGAAATTAAATGGTGAAGGCATTGCTTTCCACCCATGATTCGTCAGACCACCACAACCCCTGTGCAGCTTCAAGCATATGCATTACTAGACTTTAAGCATACGCTGAATATATTATTTTTGAACTAGAGCCACGTAATCTGTTCTCTGCAGTTTTCAACCTCTTCTAGCAGCTGAACTGAGCTTCAAGCACAACACTGTTCCCACTTAGAAGTCCAACTGGATAATTAGTGTCTTATAGGCTTTCATTAAGAAACCCTTTATATATCAATGGTGGGTAGGATTTCAAGATTTGATATTTCACACGTAGAGATACAGGAGGTTAATGGACAAAAATAATCCTTTCCAAGCTCAAATTAATAGCTGTGCTGACTGGGATCCATAATAAGTGAGTGTAGCAGCTATTTGCTCACTCTCTCATTAGAATAAATTCACCATGTCAAAGACCAGGGGCACAGACACACGTAACAATGCTCTATTGGTATGTACCATGAACTGCCATGTTAAAGACGTGATTCTTCAGATTCCTTGCACAAACATTACTTATTCTCTTTGATTGCAAGGACTATAATGCTGAGGTTGCATTTCTCCCCTTGTAAAGACTGAAGACATCCACTGTCAGCATTAAAATGCCGTGAGTACCAATGACATTCCTAGCAGAAGCGGTTCATTTAAGGATCTTTCATTAAAGGTAGGAATCAGGACCTTCCTGTCTTATAAACTTCCAGGAGCATCATACCCTGTGTCCCTGGAAGTCATGACAGCAAAAGCTTTTGCAATACTCCAGACATTAATATTTGGGCTTAAGTTTTAGGCTCTTATTTATTAAGAATCTTGGGTAAAAGCATTCTAAGTAAGTGTACTCATTTCCTGTTTAATTACTGCTTTTTTGGCTCCTGGTTCTGTACAATATTAGGTTAAAGAATTCATCCCGAGGACCAAGAACTGGTTTACGAAAAGATTAAAAAGCACGGACAAAATGATCATGAGTAATGTGTTCAGTGGGCTCAGTCCAGTTCCCAAAGGACTGTAACAGTGCATTAGGCAAAATATTTGTACAACCTACAAAGTAAGAAATAACACAAACTTCCTTTGATCTAAGGGCAAAGATAAAAGGATACATATAAAGCCATGGGAAATCTCACTTTACTGTTGCCAGTACCTTGTAAGTCCCTGGTTGTAGCTCCGTCTTTCATTCCAGGCCTTGTCCTGTCTGTTTCCTCAGCAATCATTTGTAATAGACTTTTCTCAAGATAATTTTTCCTTATTTTTTTCTTAAAATACAGTGATCAGGAAACAGATGGTATCTAAGTAATTCATCCTCCAAAGTAAACAAGACAAATATCGAACCAGAATAATGACTCAACGATTTGCCTAGGTCAAGTTATTTAAGGTTGCTACTTTGGTATTAATTACTGCTTTAATTACACTGACAGTAAGTGTAGTTTGTAAATTAGACCCCGTAGGGTGATTCAGAAAAAAGGTTGAGTTTGCTTTTGGTTCTGCCTTTAACTTCCCGTGTTATGTACATCAGCTCCTCTGAGCTCCGTGTCCCATATTTCAGCTACAAAGTGGCTAACACTTCCCATCCCTTAATTTGTATTCTGCGTCTGCTCCTTTGCCTTGGACCTGGCACCATCCACATCTTAGAATAACAAGGGATGGGACCCAGCTGGTGAAACGCAGACACGTGCAATGGCAGTGTCTACCCTTGGTCTGGTGACTCCTGGATCCGAATGTCTATGTGCTGGGTATCAAAAGCTGTGTGACGTGGATTCCACCTAAGCTAATAAACAATTTTTTACTTTCACATCTGTAAGAGACTGATTTGATAGCATTAACTACTTTGAAGAGTCAGTGAAAGCAGAAATATGAAGCATACTTATGTGAGTAAAAATCTATCTGCATACATACACAAATAGATATAGAAAATATATTTATATCCATAGAAATAAAAGTATATCATATAGGCACACTTTCAAGATACATTAAAGGTTTTGTTTTCCTGTCATACCTAGTACCTGAGAGGCTGGCAGGAAAAATTCTACTATAGATGGTACTAATATATGAGAGTTGAGGTCATCTCCTAATCATCATCAGACTCAAAGTTCTCAATCATATGTTATCTTCACGGTCTGACTCTTTTATTCAGTGCAAATTAATAATCTATGAATTGAGTAGCTTTCTCCAAGTTACACAGAGAGTAAAGTTACTCTCATAGGACCCCATAGAGTCGCATCAAGAGCTGAATTCATTTGATCAGGCACAATCTAATTTTATGCTGCGCTCTTACTCTCCGAGCATCAGCACTCGAGTGAGCCATCCACACTACCTGTTTGAAGGTACACTGTACTCCACCAGGCTGTAAATTATCCTTTCACATCCTTAAGTAAAATTGTAGAGGTCATTGCTATAAAAATATGCAAGTGGGCACAAGCAGAGATAACCTCCTGTGCCTAGTTCCTGAAAATGAACAGCTAGGTTGCTGGCAATTATCTCTAATTACAGTTGGTATAAAAGGTTTTTCATAATGCACTTTTGTACTATGTGCAACTTTGAAATGAGGTCCCTAGGCTGAAACATTTGTTCCCCTTTTCCATTAAGTGCATTTTAAAAAATAATAATTAGAAGACCATTCAGGAGAAAAAGATAACACTCTGACATGGTCACTTAGGAAATACATAAGACTTATTATTTGCCTCTCAAGAGGCCTGGTCCTGTCCCAGTGATTTAATATTAACCATCATGTAATCCATTTCATTATCAGAGCTGAAAGAGGAGAGAGAAGAAAAGTGTCATTAAACCCCTTTTCCAGATAAGGAAACTGCCACTAAAGGTTCTTTGCATATTTCCAGCATCACAGCTTAGAAACTTGCCAGTCTGCAAACTCCTAGCCCAAGGGCGAGCTGTAGGACTCCAATAACCTTGAATTTGTCAAGAAAACTCTCTCCATCCATCAGCCTCGGTTGCAGTTTTCATAGGTTATTTTTTCTTCTTGAGATTTTGCCCTGTCCACATTGCAATGATTAATGGTAAAGCAGAGATCAACACCTCTTGGTAAGATAGCAGAAGGTATAATATTCTTTCAGTGCCTGGAACATAAATATTAGACTCATCAAACAGATCCTACTATAAGACCTTGCCAGATGCTTATAATTTTGTTAATCCATTAATAATTCCAACCAGAACTTTCTCACTTGGCTCGCTTTCTCAAGCTGAGCTCTGTTGGTAAACAACTGGTTCTGAGAAAATCTTGGGATTACAATTCTGCTTTTTCTTAAACACTGTTGATAGGGGTCATAAGGGGAGCTGAGCTGAAAATGGAGAATAAACCCTTATTTACGTACAGGGTAAAACCTGAGTTCTTCAGTGCCTGTCTCCTCACCTGCTCCTTATGTTACCATAAGTACCACAAAACCCTCAATATTTACTGAATCGTGACATTTACCTGACCCACTGCAGTCACTGTGTTTAGAAGCAGGGTTGCTTTGAATACTCTGCTAAATGTAATTACTGGGAACAGCAAATATGAAGATTTTAACGGTATACCCTGTATCTTTTTTTTTCTTAGAAATGAGTTCAAATATCCACTGGGTTACCCAAAAGAAAAGAAAAGAGAAATAGAAAAGCAAAAATGTTACCTGTCTATAAGTTCTCTCGTCTCAGGATTCTGTTTAAGTACTTTCCAAATAATAAAACTCATGAAAATCCCTCTGAAGAGAATGAGCTTCAGCATATCAGTCTTAGAGAGTTATGTAATACGAAGGGTCTGATTGTGTGGAGGGCTGGTTATGCTTTCTTGCCTTCAAAATCAAAAGAATTCGGTGTCTTTTCTCACCTTCAATGATTAAAAGATTCTCTTGAGCCATTATGTTAATTAGTCTCATAGATAGCACTGAATTAAAATAGAATAATTCATATTTGCAAAAGGCCTTGAGATCTGCAGATGAAGGTACTTATATTATCATCCCCATTTTAGAAATGGGAAAGAAAAGTGATTTATTCAAAATAATAAAAGGGTATTTAAAATTAATTTGAATATTCATATGAGTACAAAACTATATGATGCAAGAGTAAGTTGATGGAGAAGAGCTTGAAGCAATACTGGCAAATGTGGCCTACTGAACATGATAATTTCAGATAACAGGTTATTTAGGTTCCCCCAGAGAACTATTATAGCTGTACGAGAGCACTGTGTTTGCTTTGCTATTCATTATCACGTTTGCCAACCAGTGAGCACTAGAGCATGTTGGGTCTCATCTTCAGCTTTTGTCAGCCGCAGCTCTGGTACTGTAGGTAGGCTGAATCTAGACAGTTTGATAAGTTTTATGGACAAAATCAATGAATAAAACACAATTAATTTTTTTTTAACATATCACTTATTTCAGACAACTCTCAGATTGTCCTTAAGGCCCAAACCAGAAAACCTTTTTAAATAGAAAATTTAGTGGAACAGGAGGAGGTGTGTGCTTCATGTCAGAATGGCTGCAGTGGTCAGAGACATGGAGAACTCTAGTATGTCCATGCCTCTCTTGCACAGGGCAGCCCAGCACTGGACACATCCCTCCAGTTACATCCAGGGCTGAGCAATCACCTCCCTCAGCTGTTGATGCTATTCATGATGTAGCCCAGAAGGTTTTTAATTTTCTTTGCTCTGAGAACACACTGCTGGTTCATGGTCAACTTGGTGTCCATTAGGACCCCCAGGGTCTTCTCTGCAAAGCTGCTTTCCAGCCCATCAGTCTCCAGCTTGTACTGGTGCACTGGGTTATTCTTCCTGGTGCAGGATTAGCATTTCCCTTTGTTGACCTCATGAGAATCCTCTCTGCCCATGGCAGGACAACCATCTGGTCAACCACACCTCCCTAATTTTTATCATCCCCAAACTTGCAGAGGGTCCACTCTATTCCATCACTTATGAAATTAACAAATATACGAAATTGTATCTGTCCCAATGTTAACACTTGGGGTACAGCATTATTGACTTGCCTCCTGCTGAACTTCATGCTCCTGATCCCAAGCCTTGGAGTTCAGTAATTCAGCGATTTTTCAATCCACCTCACTGCCCATTTATCTCACACGTTCATGTGATCATACTCCGTGCATCATTGTTTCCTGGCTTGCTTGTGGATCTGCTTAGCTGCCCCAACAGTGACATACAGACAAAATATGTTAATCCAAACTTTGCAGGGCTAAAGATGCACACAGTGATCCCAGTGCCAGGAATATGCTGGCTCCTGTTGAGGTTTAAAGTACCATAGCTGGCTGTGACTTACTCTGAGTCAGTCTGCCAGTCACACTCGCGCAGCTGATGCTAGGATTCATCTAATTTAATTTTAGCTGCCAAAAAGTTAGCTGTCTATTCTAAGGCAGTCATTTAGGCTGACTCTGTTGTCAACACACAGAGACAAGTGCTCCCAGAGGGCAATTCATCCAACCTTTCTCGTTGCATCAACTCCGGAGAGAAGATAATGAATGGCTCAGATTAGATACCTAATTATTAGATGGTGAAGGTTAGGGAAGATGAATCTCATCAGAAAAAAAAAATGGGTTGTAAGAGACATTATGCCAACTCTGCGCCAGCTGAAGGCTCCTCTGTGCAGTGACACTTGGCAATGTTCCAGCTCCTTTCCAGACAGTGTCCAAGGGAAGAAGCAGAAGAAGGAAACAGTTTGACTTCTATATTTCTGGGGAAGTGTTTTGATTTTTTTTGTTTGATTGTTTGTTTTTTCTATTTGGTCCTATGGTGAATTGAGAAAAAGGAAGGACTCTCTGGACTGGCATGGAGTGAGAAAGCTGGGATCAGTGTGCCCAGGCTTCTTTGCTCCTCCCCACACTGCTAAGGTGTTGAGTTTTTTAGAAGGTGAATTTTGGGGAAAAAAATATTTTTAAAAAATAAAAATTTTTGTTTGTTTGCATTTTTGGAAAAAGGAGAAAAGTGTCAGTGCCAGGGTCTGACAGCTTCAGTTTGGTTGTGAAATTCCTTGTAAGAGTGGCCATGTGGGCTGCAGGTTGAGCAGGCTGCCAGAGTTCAGCAGTTTCCATCTTTCGGGCTGTCTGACTCAGCTTCAGTGACCTCCTCTTCAAGGGTAGATCTCAGAGACCTGGTTGTCTCCCCCACTTCCACATCCCTGCAGCTTGATGGAGAAGCCTCTTACTGGCCTCTCCAGAATACACGTCAGCACATGGGTGACTTTCCAGTAATTTTGTTATTTGGTTTCCCACTGGACGTAATGCATTTCTTCATACACTCGTCTGCAGAAGCCATTGCCAAATCATGTGTTGTACTTCCCAGTGATAACTTGGGTGGTCTTTTTCAAACCCTTTTTCTGCACATTTCCCATACAGCCTGCAAGCAGGTTAAGAATCCTGTCATACTGTTGGTTTAGGTTGCAACACTTCTTTTGTAGTATCACATATCAAACTTTTATAAATATTTTTATAATGCTAATATCTTTATAAGACAATCTAATCTTTCACAATTATCAAAAATTGTTTTTATTTAGCTGACAATGCATGTCTGTATGAGAAAAGCAAATCAGCTCAGCCTTTTTCACTGAAATTAGAAAAACAGATACCCAAAGAGGGACAAAGAGAGAGAAGCCTCTCAACTTTCACTCTACATGCCTTTGCTTTGAAGAGTACTTAGATCATATTGAGGCATTTCCCAGCAATGGTTTGATGCATTAATCACAATAAGATTTGTGATTGCAAACAAACCTATTCTTTCAGTCCCTCGAGACTTTGGAAGGTGGGTGTCAGACACAGAACCTTCAGTTTTCAAATCACTTTTAAATTACTTTAAATCAGAGAGGGGGCAAATGAGAGAAAGCAAGTACCTCTATGGCATGCTTCGATAAATGAACTTTAGTACAGCTCCTGCCTACTTTTTTTTTCTTTCGTTGCAGTTTCTCAGCATCCCTGGAGGCAGGGATACAGCTGGCTCCTAAAGAGACCAAATGGAAGGGACAAGATATGAGCAAGAAAATGCCACAGAAACCCTTGACAATTATGTTAGAAGGAATCAAATTTTGGAAAGCCAGCAGGAGACTGTTAACTCTGAGAGTCATTAGGTTAAAGTGCCAACACAGGACCAAGCAACATCAACAACAGAATGGGTGGACCGATTACTCAAATTAGGAGCTAAATTGTAATTTTTTCAATGTTTCATACCTTTGTCTCCAACTGTAATTAATCCCTAACCTACTTGACCTCTCTTCAGCAGGATCATAATCATTCTTTGGCTTGCTGTCAAGCTGAGGGACACGTGTACATGTACATTCATCCCAACTTCTCTGCAATAAACATGCATGCTGCTCTTCTTTCACAGCACGTTGAGCAGCTAACTGGGCAGCTAGTGAATTTATAGTGAAACATTTAGAGAGTGATTTTGTCGATCAGTATTCTACATCTACACTAAGATGAGAAAAATTGTACCCTAGAAATCACTGATGATACTGGTGATGCAGTCCTTTACTGACTGTTAAAGAGCCCACTGTACACATATCTGAGATAATGACATCTGCATTCAGTCAGGTGAAGCCCAGTCTTGATGTGAACCCACAGGAGCAATGAATAAAATGGATCTTCAGCAATGAGCACTGGTACAGGCTCCTGGAGTAGGCTTTCAGCAGATGCATGGTAGAAAGTTTCAGAACAGCATGGGTGGTATCCGTCTTTGTGGAAATGTGAAGACTGTTCTCAGTACACTGGAAAAACAAAGGCAATCTTCTACAGGCTCAAAAAAACCTGTTATGGATAGCTGTATTCTCAAATTTGATGTTATCTATTTCCCTGGTCTTGCTTGCACATCCTTTGGGCACAGTTGCCAGGTTTTTTTTCTTTCGTTGCAGTTTCTCAGCATCCCTGGAGGCAGGGATACAGCTGGCTCCTAAAGAGACCAAATGGACAAATAAGAGCAGGGCAGTGCTTAGTCCAGTGTTGGATGGGCAATCCTTTCAGTGTGATGGGTTTTCCCTTGGCTGGGGGCCAAAACACACACCCACTCACGCAATTCCCCCCCTCCCGAGGATAGGGGAGAGAATTAAAGGGGTAAAGGGAAAAAAGGACTCATGGGTTGAGATAAGAACAATTTAATAACTAAACTACAATAATGTTGAAAATAATACTATATACAAATATACAAATGAGTGACACACAGTGATACTGCCTCCCCCCACCTGATGACCAAGGCTCAGCCTGTTCCTGGCTAACAATCCTGGAGCAGGGAGAGTCCCAAAACTGCACTCATGGAACGGAGAGAACAGTCCAAGCATCCCAGACCAAGAGCTGACCAGGGTGGGCGGGCTGAAGGCCTTGGGAGAGCGACCACCTGGAGCGAGATGACCTGGAGCAAGAGAGATTCCGAACCAAAAAAAAGGGGCGATCTTTCAGAGGGTCCTATTGTCTTCCTTACACATATGGCAAGACAGGGTCTTGATCTGCAGAAGGAATAGATAAAACAGTGTCTTCCTTTGGTCTGGGAAAAGGGGATAAACAAAAGACACCCGTATCTCCCTTTCCTACCAAGTAGGGTTTAAGCAGAAAGGCTATTCATCCACAGGCCAATCTTTTTCCATGTGCCTTTCCTGAAGGATTCAGACATGACCAGCAAAGAAAAATAACAGCATAACTGATTTATTAATTTTTATAATCACTGGGAAAAAAAAATGGTTACCTCTAGAGCTGATTTGTTTGATTTCTCCCAAATTACCTGTCTTAGAAGAAGAGAAACTGCCCTCTCAAAAAACCCACATTTGCTTCCCTGACTCTAAAGTGAGCTTAAAAATTGACATTTACCTTTTAAGTTCCTAAATTCAGGATAAATGGATTCCATCCTACATGTCCCATATTCAGGGCACTGAGCTCAAGACTTGTGAAAGCTTCCAGACAGCTTCTAAGGGAAAGAAGAACATAGTAAGTGTTATAACATGACATTGAATTTTCAGTTAACGAAGTAATTGACTTTCCTCCTCCTGGCAGCCAGGGAGGAAGTCATTAGTGGGTGCCTAGAAAGTCGTTGGCTGATTCAGCCCAGCATCAACAGGCAGCTTGTAGAGGCACAAGTGTGAACAACAACAGCGAGAAGGGTCAAGTTATAAGGCTGAGTTCAAGACTTTACCCTTCCCAGGATTTCAGATGAATATGGCTCACCTCTCCATTGGTTTGCCTCATCAGCCTGGTGGTATTGTCTCAAGGTAAAAATAGAAATGGTGATGATGTCACCAAAAACCTGAAGCTGCCCACACTAACTGGTAATAAATAGGTCCTGCCTATTACCATGACAAATCCTTTGGGAGAAGCAGAGGACAGCTCTGCATTCATCAGAAGCCTGAAACACTACTTCTGCTTTAAGTAGAGCATCACCTCAAAAAAAAAGTCAATTTCTTGCAGGTTTATCTCCTCTATGGGACCTCCTTCACAAGGATTTTTCACAGAAAACCCTGTCCAGAGTCAATCTCAGTCTTACCCACTTCATCAGGCAAAAAAATAAGGATCTAAACCGTACTGCCAACCACCTGTACCAGTAAGAAAAAGAACTTTCCAGAAGAACTTAAAACAATTTTGGGTTGATCTACTAACTGCAAATACGTGCAGATTTGATTATTTCTTGCTTTGTCACACAGCAGTGAAAGAAACAGAAAGTCAAAGAAAGGGGACTGAAACTGATTCTTTTACTAGTTGTTCAAGCACGAACATGAACAATAGAAATAATGTCAATGATTGTCTCTCCCACTTGTGGAAGCAAAGGTTAAAAATAAGAAGGTCTGGTTCTCACTTAGTGCATAGGGCAGAGCTCCCTAAGACTTGCCAAGGCAGACTGACACAGAGGCTAGCAGTGCAGCAGCATCACACTTCAGAAAACAGAAAAGGTAACTTACGAAGTCAACATTCTGGATTATTAGAGGTAAAAACTGCAATTTTCAGGCCCTGGTCTTGAAATTACATTCCCACAGCTAAGAGCAGAAACATTCTCTTCCGATTTCTTTAGGAGGATGCAACACAGAAGGCATTTTGTTGTAGTACTTCTGTATAAATGCCATTACCTTCCTGCTGAACACAATGACTAGTCTTGAAGCAGATGGAAAGGAAAAAACCATCTTTGTGTTTGCATTTTCCCATCAACTACACCAATGGAGGAAAATTCTTTAATTGCTGCTCCTCTGTGTGATTCTTTTCAGATCAGTAAAGAGTTTCTTTAAATGAAGATTTACATGAAAAATGTAAGGGAAAATATAATAGCAAAATATAATAGCAAAATAACTTGAACAATCCTCCCTGGCAATTGTATTTTGGGATGGGGATTACTGTGGTGTTACCACAACCTCTTGTTTGGCAAGGAGACAATGCTTCAGATGAATAACTGAAGCTCTGTCTCAAGATCAGTTAAAACATCCCATTGCAGCCTACAGGCACTTAAGAAACTGTTTTTTCTCTGCTGTTCCCATGTTTGCTGGTTTTCCAGTTGGCAGCTGCAACCTATAAATAGCTGGGAAGACGATTAGTCCGAACGATGAGACTAAATGATTCACAAATGAAATAATTACACTGCATCTGTGCAGAGCTCTGCAAACGAACTCGTAACACCAGTCCCTCTGCTTGTTGGGCACAGAAGGGGAAGAATCAAAGATAAGATCAATACTCATTTTACACCTCTCTTCCCAGCATGCTAAAGAGGTCATTCATACTCCATCATTACTGTTTTTAAGGATCTGATCCAAAGCCCATTGTTTTCTAAAAAGCTCAGGACTTCGTTCTACATTCTCCTACCAGCACGGCTTTTTCATGTGTGTTTGTAGAAACTTAGCTGCAGGCAGCAACAGCGCAATTTGGTTTCATTAGGTGGAAAATCCAATCTCTTCATGCACTGTTCATACAGCATCCTGTCTTTCAAATAATATTATTGTTGGCCTTGCTTAGATAGCTGAGTCGGAAAAAAAATTGTTGCTGGTTTTGCACACTGACTCTTGTTGTATTGATTTCTCTCCTGTGGTTTGTAAAACATGCTCCTTTTCACCAGTTCCCAGGATTACTTCACTGCAGGAAGCAATGCCCTCTTGCCAAGGCCTCTCTGTGTTGCTGTAGAATGCCTCCACTTGGCATTGCGTTGTCAAAACCTTTTCACTCTGATTTTTGTAGTTCTATAGTATATTTTAATATCAATTACTCACAAAGTTCTCTTACAGGAAAAAAAGGAAAAAAAAGAGATGAATTTACAAGTTCAAGATCACCTTGCTTGGAAAGCTAGTAAGAGCTGAGTGAGCACTGAAGTGTATTTATTTGGCTGCCTTATAAATAAAGACAGAGAAGTTCTGGTGGTGTGAGAGGAGGTGATCTTCATCAAACTCAAAAACATTCAGAATTGCTGTCAGAGGTTATTTAGTTCCTCCGTGCACTATTAAATTCCACTGCATGTGGTCTTACCTCAGTGAGTTTTTAGAAGTTTCTAGCACATCTAAATTCAAGACAAAAATCACAATTCAACACCAGCAGAAGTATCAAGTTGCAACATGTGAAAGTCTGTCTCACTGTGCTGGTTTTGACTGGGATAAACTTAATTTCCTTCATGGCAGCTAGTATGAGGCGATGTTTCTGGATTCATGCTGAGGACAGTGTTGATAACACAGGGATGTTTCAGCTGTTGCCAAGCAATGTTTACATTCAGCCNTGACTTGTTTTTCCTGGGTTTTGTTTTTATTTTTTTCCTTTTCATTAAAAACTATTATAATTAGTAGTAGTAGGAGGACAAGTATTTAATTTGATTTTATTTCAATCATTAAACTGTTCTTATCTCAACCTGTGAGTTTTCTTACCTTCTTCCTCCAAGTCTCTTCTGCATCCCACTGGGAAGTGAGTGAGCAGCTGTATGGTGCTTTTGCCGGCTGGGGTTAAACCATGACAATCACTATGCTGCTTTCCTTCTCCCACCCATGGATCTATGAAGGGCCAAGTATCCATGTGTATCAGTCCTTTGGACAGATGCTGACACAACTCTGTATTTTCAAAATATGTGCCAATGTTACTAGACATGCTAATAAAGAACTTTAGAGAAAAATAGAGTAAAAACTTGTTGATTTGACAATGAGATACATATCTTCATGATCTCATTTGTCCATGCTCTGAGTCACCACCAAAATCATATTTGCTTACACATGCACCTTTTGGATAATTCATCACAAGTTGAAGCCTAATTCAGAATTTCTGAGAGCACATGCATACTAAATCACGATGGAATTCTCTCCTGACAAATTGCTGACACAAAGAACCAACACATAAGCTTAATCTTTAATTTACTTTCTGAGACTACATTGCATATTTACAGAAAGCTCTGACAGGAGTGGACACATTATGCCACATATCCTGTTGTCAGCAGCGTCAGTCTCAGCTCAAAACTCAACACTGACAACAGTAACTATGAGAAGTAAGGCTCTTCCGAGCGCTACACTAAGCAAGAAGGCACAAACCTCATGAGAAGTTTCTCAAGCTAAATTGAAAGTGAATAGATGTTAATAATTCACTGTGCACTCGTGAGCTACTTTCAAGAACTGCCTGGAAAATGGAGAACAAATATCAGCGCGATACAGCAGCCCACATTTTGTCTGATTGAAAAGAAATACACTCAGCACTAAATGTCAATGTGAAGTCTTGTCTATTACATTGCCTATGACAAGCTCACACAAACATCCGGGCTAATGGTCCTTGACTAGCAAGCAAGGCTGTTAAGTTTGCCAAGCATTTCTGCAGTTGGATTTTCACTGAAAAAAATGGTATTTTGTTGAAGCTTAAAGCATGGAAGGAATAGCAATGTCTGGGGACATTCTTCTGTTGAAAAATGTGGCATTATTTGAGAGTCTTAAAGCAGATCAAGTAATTTTTATACCTTCTTCCCTTAAAGCACAAAACTACCAATAGGCATTGTTCTGGTTAAAATTCTCGTGGGTAACCACCTTCACTTCCTGAAAAACAAAATCTGCCAGGCGTATTCTGACTCCCATTCAACTCATAAAATGAGTGGCAGTCTGGTGCACCAGGCATGCAGACTTAGGGATTATAAACTCCATTACCTGTGCAAGACATCAAAGTAGGGAATGTACCTTCTGTGCCTGCAGGTTCATTCTGTGCTACTTCAAATGCATCATTTAAAATGAGATATACATTGTACAAAACACACAGCACCGCTAAAAGAGAAAATGCAGAATTTATGGCATGTTCAGAGAATCGCAGAATAGCTGAGGTTGACAGGGTCCCCTGATAATC
This sequence comes from Syrrhaptes paradoxus, assembly GCA_013400615.1. Lineage (NCBI taxonomy): Eukaryota > Metazoa > Chordata > Aves > Pterocliformes > Pteroclidae > Syrrhaptes > Syrrhaptes paradoxus. Next base: position 45,820 of record VZTO01022594.1, read on the forward strand.
ATCTAGTCCAACCACTCTGCTCAAGCAGGGTTAGCTACTGCAGGCATCCCAGGACTGTGTCCAGTACAGCTTTGAATATCTCCAAGGATGGGGGAATCCACAGCCTCTCTAGACAACCTGTTACAGTCTTAGACCACCCCCATAGTAAGAAAGTTTTTCTTACATTTAAAAGACATTTCTGATATTTCTGTTTGTGCCCATTGCATCTTGACACAGCTGAGAAGAGCCTGGCACTGTCTTCTTCCCTTCCTCCCATCAGGGCTGAGTACACATTCAAACTGATAGGTAATTTCAGAACAAATATTAAAACAATATTGCACCGACATTTCTACTTCAAAGAGCTGATTGAGTACACAGCCCTGCAAACAGACACTGCCAGCATGGGAATTCAATTTCGTAGAGTAATATATTGATATTATATTGAAACATAATATTTTATTTATATACACACAACCAATATACATAACAACAAGCCTTTGATTTGTTGTAGCCCCTCACCACTGGTTTGTTGGTTGTTTTCTTTTTTTTTTTTTTTTTCCTGCTAATGAACAGGACAAATGGCAAGGCTTACCAGAAAAAACACACAGAAGCTTTAGAGCTTAATTGGCTTCTACATTTGGGTCAGCAAATGTTCCTGCTACAAAGCCAGGGAGGGATTCTTGCAACCTATTCATGTTTCTCACTAGTGCAACAGCAGCTAAAAAGATAGGCAACCATGGCTACCGTCGTGGGATCAGCAAACTTCTTTTCCCAGCTGTAAATATTTGTAGTGGAGCCAATTAGAGGCAGCACGCTTTTGTCAGCATCGCCTAGGAAACATCGATACCTCCTTCAAAGAATCCCCCACCTCTCCTTATCCCACTGGCATTTATTGAACCGCCGTGTCAGCTCTGGTGGCTAATGTTGCCTCCTACACACCCGGCGTTAGAAGGTCTGTTTGCAGTAGGTGAGAACTAGCTCTGACAAGGAGCTAAGCTGCTTCTGGAGACACTGAGAACCTGTGTTCTTGTTCCTCAGCAATCCACGGGGCTTATAAAACCAGTAGGGAGGCAGTTGTGAAATATCCCAGGCAGGGAGCTTCATTTTAAACTAACAGAAAGATTTCAGGACCCTTTTAAATTGCTATTTGTATGCAAAATCTCTGTTCCAAGCAGATCGATTTCAAGGACATTTGGGGACTGATGCATCTGCTTACAGGGTAATTTCATAAGGAAGAGAGCCACATGTAGAGAAGTCATAGATAAAGTGCTGTTTGCTTTCACTTGGACTGTAAAAGCAAATATAACCTCATAAATCTGGGACACAGTCAGAGAACAATTCCCTTACACCCTTATGTGCACGGTACCCCAAAAGACAAGGCACCTACATGCAGCATACCTCAGCTATAGATTTTTCAAAATATACAGGGGTCTGTGTATCCTTTCGGTTTTATACAGTCTTTACAATGTCTAGAAGTTCTCTACTTGCACTTGTCAAGCACCTCACTGATGTTCAGAGCAAAATCTAGTTCATGGTTAGAAAAGGTAAAGGAGCAGCACAGGGGGTAGGTCAGCTGGTAATCCCAAAACTCATTGCACAGTTATATCCTGTGTGGATGAGGGGCCATTTGAAAAACTTCCTATTAGCTGCACACTAACATCTCCTCCCCGATTTTTAGAAGTTTTTCATCTCATTCCCACGATCTATAACAGAGTCTCGGATGGTAACGTGGAATATGGCGCTAAGCACGTGCATTCATGTTCAATAGCTCTCTCTGCTTCCCGCACATCAGCCACCAAAAAGCAGCGTATGCAGAGCAAAATCTGGCAGCAGTACCTGCAACACTTGCTCATTTCAGAGGCGTGTATCTAGCAAGAATCATCTCAGATATTTGTTATCGCACATTCTCTGCAAAGTCCAAACTCCATTGCAATCCAGTTCTCAGTGCAAGAGTTCATGGGGTTTTTTTTGGTTGGGGTCTAAATGAGCCTTTTTGCAATGTTTGTTCCCCTTCTCCTCCTCTCTACAACACACTTCTTCAAATCTTTCCCATTTTCTGTTCATCTGACCTCATGGTTGCTTTTCACTGCCTTGTTCAGCTCTTGTTTAATTGTCATTCAGCTGCTCCTCTTCCTCCCCAGTATATTTTTCTTCTAATTTCCAAAGTGACAGTCTCTAACTTTCCCTGTCACAGGGGGATGACAGAGCCTGTGCTAAGCTTAACCAGGGAGCTTTTCACTTTGTCAGTATGCAATGACAAGGTTAACTTTTTTCCGAAGGCAATTCAGTATCTCAGAACACCGGTGGGCTGGTGAATCGATAGATGCAGTCAGATATTTTCAGTCTTAAAGTGTGGCTCCCAGCAGAGTTGTGCTAACAGGGTCAGTAAACTTCAAGTGCCTTGAATTGACAGGGGGAAGGGAGGGTGCACAGTCTGAAAACTAAGCATGGAGTAAAAATGTGCTGGTTTTACTGGGTTNTTTTTTGTGTGAAGCTTTGTACTACTGCCTAGGACTATTATTAATTAGTAATCTAAAAAAGTTATCAGACACGACAGAGAGAACAAGTTTAATTTTAAAAGTGCTGCAAGTTGGTATTATTGGATTCAGTGTGTTGTATAACTGGATTTAACAATGAAACATGAAAGCCACTACAGCATATTGGAAATAAAAGTTCTGGAAGAAAACCTAAAGTGTAATTTTTACAGGAGATGACTTCTGTCTGTCCGCAAGGTTGTCCTCAAGGCTTTCTATCAAGTTAAGAGGAGGATTCCACGAAGGAGACAAACCTTTTACGGATCTGCAGCTGTGTCCAAACAGTTCATGGTGACCAGAAAACTTGAAATTCAGATTCATAGGACAATTCCTGCTTTTAAGAACCCAGTCTCTTTGGTTCACTGTCTCCTATGTCCAAATGTATGTATTTATGTACATATAGCACCTTGGAAAAAAAAAAAAGTAGTTTTTTCTTTGGCTGGTTACTGTGCTAAGAAGAATAGATCCAGGAGTGTAGTAATGCTTGGAACTGCTCTACTACAATGTGGAAGCTGATACTCCTTACCCATCGAGATGTGAATTCACACAGTTGAAGGCTGTGGACCAGTATGTGAACCAAAACGCTTTCCTAGCAAAGCTGAGAGAAAAACAGAAGCTTATAACTTGGTTGCAACACCTCCTGAGTGGCTTGAAGAGTGGGACCTGTCTTTCTCATAAGTGGGGTCTGAAATAATAATTCTACTGAGAGCCCAGAGGAAGCACAGCTTCATCCACGAAGGAGAACAGGCTACACTTATAACTGAGTTGTGCACAGCTTGTAACGGAATTGTGCACTTATCTCTGTATTCCAGATCTGGAAAAGGCTTACAGGAGAGAATCAAAGTGTAACTTGGAGGACAAAGTTGTTGAATGAGAGATAGAATTTGGGAGATAAATTTGGCATCAGTATCTACTGCTTTTTTGCAGGCCCCATGATATTATGCCCACATTGGTTTTGCCCCATCCCTGTAAACATTCAGTGCCAGGTTGGACGAGGTTTCGAGTAACCTGATCCAGTTGAAGATGTCCCTTCCCATGGTAAGGTGGCTGGACTAGATGACCTTTAAATGTCCCTTTCAACTCCGATCATTCTATGATTCTGTGACTGGTAGGGATAGATAGAGCGTTTCATAGCAGGAATTTGGTGACTACCTGCTATGGAAAGAGGGTGTGTTATCCCACTACTTGAAGATGATCTTTCAGAAACTGCCTGTGGGAGATCATTGCTGGAGAAAATTAACGACTAGGATTGCTTTCAGCCTGTACTTTCTTGTGTTGAATGAGGATGAGACCAAGCACCCTGTATCTCCAATTTGTGTGAATGTTCTAGATACCATGGGAGAACTCGTAGGAAGGGATGTATGTGAGGAAACGAGGCATGCAACATTTTGCTTATTCTTGACACAAAAAGGGGACAACTTGCTGTATGGACTTGGTTATCCAAAGGGCTTGTGCACAAGGACAATTGCTGGAAAAACTATGGCACATGCAGTAAGCAAAGAAATCAAACTACAGCAGGAATCAGCAAGATGGCATGTGTCCCGAGTGGCCTTTATTCTTGTAGTTCTTATTTACCAAGAACTGAATCTATTTCTTATTTACAAATAACTGAAGTAGTTTGATACAAAAATATTTGTTTAGTCTGTTTATTTTCCTTCAAAATAGTGGAGATGCCCTTGTTCTGCTGACTCTCAGTTCCACTAAGAGTAGACCCAACAATGTACATTCAGGTTTCAACACATGAACCACTCCTCAAAAAGCCTAAGAGTAAATTATTAGCTGGCTTCTGAGGTAGAGACTCAAAGGTTGCTCCTGGTATCCAACTTTTTTTAAGGCCTGAAAAGGGCTGTTAACAGCTTCCAGTCTGTCCCCTTGTACAAAGTGGGCCACATCATTTTGCCCTGTGGTAGAAATTTTTATAAGGCTTTAAAAAATGAAACTCAGATTTCAAAATTACAAGGAAAAACCTGCTTGTAAAAGCATCTATGGTATTTCTGCCTATTACTTTAAGAAAATGGAAGTCTGCAAATGGACCGGATAAAGCAGGAGGGTTCTTGATGATGAGGGAACTGGCAGGTTTGGAAATGGAGCCTTTAGCTTTGAAAGCCAAGAGAGTGGACTTAGAGGGAATTTGTTGTGTCACAGGCTTCCGGAGTAATGACACACCAGCCAGTCACCAAGGTAGGTGGAACGTACTTTTGCAAAGGGCATTACTGTTACAGTACTTACCATGCTTTTGCATCTCCTTTTTTTTTTTTTTTTTAGTCATGCACAGGAAATGGATGAAGTATTTAACATAAAATAACCTATATGAGTTGGTGTCATTAGCTGAGAGGATCTGGATTGTCCTCTTTAAATGGTGTGATGTGCAGACAGGGATGGCAGGTTCACCATGAAAGTGACCAACAGGTGGGAATATTTTGTTAACCTGTGGTTGTATCAAGATGGTGAGGCTTTGAGCAACCTGGGCTAGTGGGAGGCGTCCCTGCCCATGGCAGGGGGGTGGAACTCGATAGTCTTTGAGGTCCTTTCCAGCCCAAACCATCCTATGATGCTATGATTCTGTAACTGAATATTCTGCCGTCAACAACATGATACTGTACATGAGGTCCTCAGTTGTTTTCTATTGGTTTCTTCAAGATTTTAGGCAGAAATTTGGCAAAGACACAACCTTGTTTGGGTGGCTTGACCCATTTAGAGTAGACCAACAAATCTGCCAATTACGTAACATGATTTTAGTACTTCTGCTGCAGACTTTGATGTTTTAATGGCCATATTAAACATTTCATAAGCACACTAGTCTTCAGTGTGAAAGTTTCCTTGGTTCCATGATCTGCTATTTACTTCACCTTGGGATGTGTGATCCTGTGGGAAAAAAACTGCTTAAAATCACTAAAAGAAAGGAAGTGCCAGTTATATACCGTAACAGCCAGACATGATATAAAACATGTTTTATTTTGTGCTTGGATGGAAAAGATTTCGTCTGTACACCACAGTTTCATTCCCTGCAGGGCAGAAAGTGAAAATGTCGCTGTAAATTACAATTGAAGTGACAGCTGTAGTTAAACCACAGGCCGTGTATTAGCAGGTGTGAAAAATACGGGAACTACTACTCACACCAGGTTTACGACTAATATAAACCAAATGCTGGCACAGTAATACGCAACAGATGTGGCATGAGGTGTCCATATGTAACAGCAGCATACATGAATTATCTTCAAAGGTGCTGAACGTCACATGAATATGTATGGCAGCCAAGAAGAGGTACTTTTTCAAGCAGTCCAAGAACTAAGGAGAGAGATTTCTTTCACGTCTGACTCATTGCTGCTGCCCTGAGTAAACAGTGAGTCTGTAGCTAACGAGGAAAGGACAGAAGTCATAGAAATCTACTTGCAGATCTGGTAGCAGACTCCCAAGGAAAGCCAGAGCGCTCTCAGAGTCAGGGAAATTTAATGTTCTTTGAGTTAGAATAATGTGCCCTAAAAGTATTATCAGGCCAAATCATTCTTCAAGCTTCAGAAGTGTAACCAGATAGTAAATTAAGTTATGCCTTGCACCAATGTCCCCCAGTCTCCTACTGGAAGTTGAAGCAACCACCTTGAACAAGACTTGATCCTCAAAAGCTCATCATTATAAGGAAAATAAGATCTTTGGAGACTAAGAACCATTATGAAGAATTGTTTGCATGCTGTGAATGTGTTAATTTTCAATAAAGTCTTAAAGCTCCATAACCATGGGTACGGAAATGTGCATGAGTGAAGCAATAAAAAGCTTTAAAGGGGCAGAGAGATACCTAAACAACTGTTTTGATGGCCAAAGTCTTTTACTGTGCTTGTATTCCTTTAAGGATTATTTTCTGGCCAAGTGGAACAGCACAGCTCAGCTCCACAGAATTAAATTCATTTCCTACCCTGGCAACTAGGT
>VZTO01022595.1:0-21583 GCA_013400615.1 Syrrhaptes paradoxus
GTGTCTTGTTTCCACGTTCTCTTTTTTGCATACTTGGCTTTACCGTTGCTTCTTTGGAAGTTCCTAAACTACATGAAAATATGTTAGAAATCTGCTCTGTTACGCTCCACAGGTGTTTTTTCTCAAGCTTACATTGGAAATAGGAAACAATAGCACTTGAGATGGCCCCTCAGACATCCAAATGGATAAATAGTTAGGTAATCATAGAGTCATTAAGGTTGGAAAAGACCACAAGGATCATCAAGTCCAACCGTCAACCCACACCACCTAACTCACTAACCCATGTCCCCAAGCACCACATCCACACGGTTCTTGACCCCCTCCAGGGATGGTGACTCCACCGCTTCCCTGGGCAGCCTGTTCCAATGCCGCACCACTCTTGCAGTGAAGAAATTTTTTTGAATATCCAGCCTAAACCTCCCCTGGTGCAACTTGAGGCCGTTTCCTCTTGTCCCATCACTTGTTACTCTAGAGAAGAGCCCAGCATGTCAAATCAGAATATTCCTGGCATTTTATGGTAAATCCAAAAATAGCTTTAGCATGGGTCTCTTCAGTTCTGCCCTTGGAGCTCCCAGTAAAAAGCACTGTGAAGATTTAAGTCAGTTCTGGGGCTCACTGTTAGTTATTGCAGTCCACTAATGACAACTTTCTCATGGTATGGCCGCAGCCCTTCAAATTCTGGAGAGGTCTCAAGCAGTGGAAGGAGTTCCGATCTCTTGCAGAGGCGAAGTCCTGGTGTGTCTGTGACAAGCTGAAAGATTAACACAGCTCGACTGTCCCGTGGTACAGAAACCCCCTTGGGGGTGGGGGGACGGAAAAGGAGCCAAGACCTGGGTTAGCTCTGGTCTTTTGGTGGGACCGAGGAGGTAAATGAAATCTTGTGGGAGGGAGACGTAGAAATGCAAAGTGAGCTTCTGCGTTTTGTTACAGGTTCCTCTTTGACCTTCTTCGTACTGCTGCACCCCAGGGGCTCCTTTGTAAAGGGGCAGGAGTGTCAGAGCACCTGGCTTTGTTTGAGGCTGTATTTGTGCTGGATGTGATGACTATTAAATGGAAACGCTTAAAGGTTTCCAGTGGAACTCTGTCAGGATGCTCTTCGTATCGCTTGTGNTATCTTTGTTTCTCCTGTAACTGTCAACAGTAATCTTGAGTTGTGTGACATTACACTCTTGTAAACCTAATCCTCCATTCATCACAACGTTATTCTTTCACCAGCACTGCAAGCTGTAGCACGGTTCTTTCCATGTAGGAATAAAATTGTTTACAAACTTACCGATACTTTACCACATAAGAGAAACCATAGCTGACAAAATATAGTTGCATTTGTGTTGGCCTACAGACCAAACTGGCCATCTTAGACACAAATAGTCCATGCATGGTGGCCAATGATTTTTTTTTAATAGCATCCCACGTGGGGAGATGCTTTGTTGTCTGATGGTCTCTGAAATCTGCTGTATTTACAGGAATATGAATTCTGAAATCGGTATTCTACAATTACAGTGAAGCAGGGCTTCAGCATTTGCTGGCAGGTTTAAATTAATAGGAGGGAGAAACAGGATTTGTTGGATTTCATTCACAGTCTTGTTCAATAAACTTAACAATAAACCCTTCAATAAGACAGGTTTAGACAATTTCATAGCAACTGCTGTGTTTCTCTCACACATCAGAACAAACTCTTGGACACTTGACTAGGACCAGTCGGGTTAAAGATGACGGTAAGCTCCTCTCCATGGCCCTGTAATGTAAAGACAGCCCGCCTTCGACACTGGATTCCAGTCTGAGCTGAACTGGGGCAGTCTTTCACTAGTTCTCACCTAGCTGTAGCCGTTTAAAATTCTTTGCCCTCGAGGACCATTTAATCTTGAAAGCAGCATGCAATGGATTATCTCAGTCATATTAATATCGTCATCTGTACTCAGCCTATTTAAATCTGTGTTGGGTGTGTTAGTAATACCAGATGGTTTTGGATGGCTTTTGCTGTAAAATGAAAATTAATGGCAGTAGAGAGGCAGGAACCTTCTGGCAGCATTTCAGCTGACCTATCTGTGCCATTTCTCCCATAACTCCATTTATGGGGAAAATGTATTCCCTCCTGTTCCCAGGCGTGCATCCCGCACCAGTTGGTGCTCAGCCTGCTCCGTACCGCTGGGTGCTCCAGCACAGGGCTGGCCCTGCGCTCCGGCAGGCACGGGGAATAGGCAGAGACATTAGCAGCAGCCATGCAGAAACACACTGCAACTTCAGGCGCTCTGAATTTCCCAGGTTACAGCAGAATCATCTCCTGAAGAAGAAACAGGCACTCCTGAGCTGATGGTTCCTTGCCCCTGAAGGAGGTCCCGTTAGGGACTTGGGGAGTGTTTGGTGGCCACTGGCTTTTAGATAGTCAAACTCCAAAGCACTGTGTGCTGTTGTTATTTTGCATCTTTATTTTTGGCAAGTCGCCACATAGTTTCTCTGCTAGAACAAAGGCAGAGGCTGTGCATGCATCTGGAATCACATCTAATTCATTTCTCAGTCTGTCCCTTAGGATCAAGCTAAACCTTCTCCATAAGGTGACCAGACATTGCATATAGAAAGGTCATTCCCTTCTTTATCTTTTGCAGCAAACTGAGAAATACGCTTCAGAACAAGTCTGTCTTGTTTGCTGCTTCAGTTTATTTGTATCAAGCTGTGTAAGCATTTATTTAGTGATGTGCTTGTTATTCCTGGATTTGGGATGTGGAATCTGCTGTTACTGAAGAAATCTGCACCAAGGCTGCTGGCTGTGAAGATGCAAACAGGCTGGCTGGTTACTGACAGTTTAGTCTGGAGGGGGAGAGTGTTTTGGATGGAGCATTTAGACAGCACATACTTCCCCTCAATTTGCTTCTGCAGAGGTATTTTTAGCTTAAACTCTTAAATGTTAGGAGGCTTGGAAATGATATATTAAAAAATTGCAGAAAAGAGATGTTAAGGCTATTTCTCTGCATACTGTACAATAGTGCTCTATCCACAAGTGATCCTGGGTTTCTAAGCCTTCTAATTTACAACACTAATTAAATTATCTCTATTCTCCTTTTTCCCCCTCCCCTCTTTTTAGAGATGGGGAGAGCCCAAGCATAAAGAAGCAGTGTCAGTTTGTAGCTGAAGCAGCAGTGAGAGAGAATGGGTTAATGTTGGCTTTGTGGTTTGTGGGTTTTTTGGGGGTTTGGTTTTTTCTTTGGGGGGGGGGGGGGGGAGGGGAGAGGAACCTGTTAGGGCAGTGTAAGCACAGTTTAAGTTTAACAGCTTTGTAGGGAGAATGATTTTAAAAACCAAACAACCAACCCCAAACAAACACCAGCCTGTGCTGGAGAAAACCAAACTGTGTTGTGTTGCTTTAGCTTCCTCTTTAGAGAACATCCTGGCTGACACTTTATTCTGTTCCTGTCTGACTTGAGGAGAGTGCTTGGCTGTTCTCTGATGCACAGCTCTGTGCAGGAGGCACAGTGTGCATATGGCAGGGCTCTGGCTGCCACATGGGGAGATCCCTGTAAACACCCATCTTCAGTGGAGCCAAACTTTTATTAACCCGTTAGCTGTATGTATCCAGCATAGAGAAAAATGCAGTTGATGGAAGAGAACTTAATATTTCAAGTTATGTTTATTTTAGATGTCTACTGGTCTGACTTCAGGTTAACACCTATAGAATTTAAACTTCCTGAGCCCTTAGGCTATAAAGCTGTCACCACGATCACAGTAGGCTTTTATTTCTTCTTCTAGATAAGAAAGGGGGAAGTAATTTCATGTCTCTCTGTCCATCTCTGTAGCTGTAAGCAGTAGCTTAAGGGCTGCCAAAGTATCTTTTCTTCCTAAATAGACCATAATCTGGAGGAATGTTTTGTAATTTCCTTGGGGATGTCTAATGACTGTGGAGGCAGTGAACCTTCAAATTATAAAATAACTGAAACATTGTCCTCTCTCCATCTTATCATGTGTTCTGTGTTGAGCAAGTGGCTTGTGAATAATCTGTGCCTTCATTTTGGACAGAAACAAGTTGGAAGTACGTGCAACGATAGTAGTATGGCTTCTGAGGGTGAATTGCAAACTTAATAATAAAACTGAATCACCACATCTAACTAACCCTGGCACTGTATTACTGTTGCCAGAACTAGGATTAGTACCAGACCTTGTCAGCCCTAGCTCACTGTCCATTCATGGTAAAAACCAAACTGGAGGTGAGCTGTCTCCTTCCCGATTACCATCCCTCCCAGTGTGTCTGCCTGCAGCTGACTGGAGTGGTGGCTGGGAGCGTGGGGTGGGCTCCCCTCTGCCAGCAGGGCACGAGCCCGCACCCCCAACCGTGGCCACAGTTCCACTGTCCTTCCTCTGTCTGATTTGAGAGCGATGTCCCCAAAGGTTTAAAGAGCTGGAACAAGGCATTTTAAATTTACTGTGTTAATATGAACACAGAAGTTACAGTCTTTGGTGTCCGTTTCTCACCTCTAACTCCCAGTGGCTGTTGCTCGTCTGAACTTGCTGATGTATTGATAGATATTGCACATACCTGGCCTTTATGCTGCATTGGTTTTTTTATGTTCTCATATTTCCTCTGCATTATGAATTGGTCAGCTGCCCTTTAAATCATTTCACAGTGAAACCCTTTGCGTGTCTTTATGGTCATTGCTTTCACCAGGAGTGCTGTTTCTTTTTTTCCTTGGAAAGTAAACTGGTGTTAGTCCAATTGAAATGTAATTGTAAAGGGTATGTTCTGCTCTCTGTCACTACCAGATCAGGTTTAAATATACTTGAGAATATTAGACTGATCACTTACATGTTTTCTGGGTTCCTATCGGATGCCCAGGTTAGTGCATATAAACGTGGAATCTGTTTATTTCTTGGTCTCCTGTATTTTGCCAAGTCATATACTGCAAATCGCTTTGTCCTGGCAGCTGGCTTAAATGTCCTTTGACTTGAGGTCTTATGGCCTCACTTGCTGTGGTTTCACAGGCACAGATCTAAGCCCAGGCTGCAAAGAACCTGCTTCCTTCCTTGGGTGAAGCTTGCAGAGCACGCTGGCCTGGGTGGACAAGTCACCAGGAAAATGCTTGGTTTTGGCTAAGGCTGACTTTGTCCGCTAGCTCAGCGCTACAAACAGGCTCGTGCGAGCACTGTCACTTGTGTAGGTACAACATAAAGGTGAGGGGACCCTAAAATACTGCCCTGGTGTCAGTTTAGTCAGCTGCTTAATCTTCTGCTTTGGTTGTGGACTGTAGATTGTAAAGGCAGCAGCAGGATGGTTCATGCAGCGTATTTCTTGATGCTGACTCTCGTTTTCTTTTTGCTCTGTACACAGATGGGCTTGGGCCATGAGCAAGGCTTTGGTGCCCCCTGCTTAAAATGCAAGGACAAGTGTGAAGGGTTTGAGCTTCATTTCTGGAGGTAAGTGATAGCAGATGTTTCCTCAGCTGTGACTCAGCACTGCAGATCTTGGCACATGTATGCAAATGTGTAAGTAACTGCTTTCCTCTCCCCCTCAATTAAACTGTTCAGATGCTTTAAAGAAGCTGTGCCTAGGTTCAGGGCCAGGGCTCTCCAGCTGCATTGCAGCAGAGTGTTTAAGTATGTAATCACCTGCAGACATACCTTTCATCTGCACCGATGTCAATGGCCGCACTCCTAGTGAAGCATTTGCTTTGGTGTAACTGAACAGCTAAGCGGGTTTGTAAAAACATCTCTGTTAGCACAGTAAGAGATGACAGAGGTGCGCTTGGTCTCGGTAATAAAATGCTTTCTCAGCTCTTGACAGAATACGTAAGCTTTGATCTGAGATTTTCAGATAATTTTATCTTACTTATATTGAAAAGATGTTGAGACTTTGTATGAATCTACAAATGACTTAGAGCAGGAAGAGGTGCCACAATCCAGGTAAGTTAGGTAGTACTTGGCCGTGGTTGGTGCACTCTTCCTAAGCCCGTAAGAGCTGATGACAGCTGCAGTAAACAGGCTGTGCTGTAGTCTGTGACATTACTTCTGCTGAAGTTTTTTGTTCCATTAAGACTTTTCTTGTCTTACTAAAACTTTAATTTCTAGCTGACTCAGTTCACTGATTATACTGGGTATGCACAGAAGAAATTATTAATTTATAGAAAGACTCTTTCAATGCACAATCAGTCACTGAGGAGTCAATGTCACTTCCTACTTGAGAGGAAAAATCTNGCAGTCAGTCACTGAGGAGTCTTGCATAGAGATAATTGGAAAATAGAACACAGTTGGCCTGTGTAGGCAATTCAATAAAGCAGAATAATTTTTTTTGCAGGAATAAATAATGTTGTTTATCCATGGTTAGATGAGAAATGATGTTACTTCCTACTTGAGAGGAAAAATCTCTGTTTAGAGCCGGTGTGATAAATGGGGAAATCACAAGTGTAAGAGAAAAAAGGACTAGGCTAGTTAACTTTTTCTCAATTCTTCCTTTTTGTCCTCTCTTTCTTAGCTCCTGAGAGACCTTGTAATTCCTAGTTTATTCTTCAGCAGGGAAGGTTGGGATACAAAGATACAAAATGTCTGAAGTGATTTAGTCGCATGATAACATGTTTACCAAGCTAAAATGTGTCTGCTTCTGTGTGTATATTTGGAGGTGTTTGTGTGTATTTTTGTTTATATACATTTCGCTGTGCTCCTGTGGCTAAGGCTGGTTGTGCCAGGTCTGAACACACAGCTCATCAGAGCACTGGCTGTCCTAGAAGGCAAGAACCTGTAGAAAGAAAAAGACATAAGAAGAGTGGAAATTAGATTTGGAAAATCTAATCGGCATAGGATAGACCAGGTAAATAAGGTCTGTGAAAGCAGCCTGAGAAGCATCTCCTAGGTGTCAGATAAATGTGGCACAGACCTCTGAAATAGCTGAAAAGTTAGCTGTTGAGGCAATTCAAGAATGGGTTAAAAAACGTCTGTTTCTCCAGTAGAGCTGCTACTGGGGACAGGAAGGGTTTGAATCTGAAGTCTGAAATCAGTCTTGGGTAAACAGTTTTCAAAGGAAATATATATTAATATGCTTTCCATGATGCAGAGATTTCAGGAGTCCACCACTTGAACAGAAAGGGACATATCCTAAACACCTGTTCATTTAGTCACGTTAGCCTTAACATCTGAAATTCTGTTTTAAGTAGAAGCAAACTGCAGCAGAAGTGGGCAGAATGTAGTCTTTACAACATGAATGATTAGGAGCAGTTCAGGTTTAATCACGAGTTTTACTCTTCTCTGTAGGGATTGCAGTTAGAGAAACTCTCACAAGTGGGGAAGAATAACTGTGTTGGGTTGGCCCCAGCCAGCAGCCAAGCACCCACACAGCTGCTCACTCCCTGTCCCCTCGCAGTAGGGTGGCAGAGAGAAAAGAAAGAAGTGAGAAAACTCCTGGGTTGAAATAAAGTCGGTGTAACTGGTGAAGGAAAGAGGGGGGAATAAAGAGGTGATGCAAAGGCAGCTGCCACCTCCCACCGACAGACTGGTCCCAAGCCAGGCTCCAAGCAAGGGCCACTTTGGAAGTCGGAAACCCTGCCTTCATCCTCTGCCCACCTCTTGTTAATGGTATGGAGGATCCCTGGGGTCAGTTTGAGTCAGCTGTGCCCCCTCGCAGCTTCTTCCTCACCCCTGGTGTAGTTGCTGAGGTGGGGACAGAGCCCAAAGAGAAAGCCCTGAAATAGCAAGTGCTGTCATAAATCGAAGGTAGCGCTGTGAAGGAAGGTGCCTGGGTGCCAGGCAGACCCAGAACGGTCGGTGAACGATGTTGTCTGCCACCCGGGCAGGCTGCAGCCTGGCTGTGGTCTGTGTAGGGGTGACACTGTCCTCTCCGGGGTGCAGCTGAGGACCTGCAGCACATCACCTCATTGTTTCCTGGTCCCACACGTGAAAACTCTGGTGTACCTCCAATAGCTACGGGTAGTTTCTCTGTGTTCCTGCACAAAAGAGCCTCAGTTCTGCCTTTGGAGAGTCAGACTGGAAACTGTACCAAAAAAGCCGAGTACAGCTCTCTGGTAGCAGGGTTTGACACAGAGTCGCTAACGCTGTTCTTCTCTGTACTGGGAGTGTTTGGAAAATGCCTCTTCTGGGGCGGCAAGGGCTCTTTAAGGACTTTGTGCCATAATTCTTGGCACAGGGTGTGGGATGGTTATATAGGTGCAGAACTGTTCATGTGGGCTAGTACAGAAATGGTGGCAAACAAAAAATCTGCTAAGATCTGATCCTGAATTCTGAAGTTCCGAAAGCCTCGGTGTGGTGAGCTGAATGCAGAGTGAGCACAAGGAGAGCTACAGTCTGCAGAGGTAACTGAATGGTGAATAATTACCTGCTTTGTCCAAGTGTGTTAGTAGTTTTTGCTTTTAAAATTGTCCTCGGAATCGTGCTCCCATCCAAACGCAGCAGCAGGCAGAGTCTACTCAGTTTGAGTGTTAGACCTTTCAGACTGCAAAACTATCAGGGCAGGCTGGCTGGGGGACACTGCTCCTCAGGTGTGTGTGTGCTCCCAGGGGAGGTGTTTCCCACTAGAGGAAAGTGTGGGACACGGGTTGGAAGCTGCTAAAAGCAGGAGGGAAGGTTCTGATTTATCTTGGTCGTGTATATACAGGAAAGTGGTAATTGTCTCCGGTGTGGCTTGCCAATATCAAACAGCTTCTGGAGACAAGCATCTTAAGCTCGGGAACGACTGCTTTCAGCATCTGGCTTCTCTGCACAGACACAATTCCTGGAAGACAGGGAGAGCTCTGAGTTGTCTCTAATGTTTCCTGATACTAAGGCTGTCAGGCAAGTACTAAGGCACAGTTCAAAGCACTTTCAATTGCTATAGCTGCATTAACAGCAACAAACATAACAGAAGGAATACTGGGGAGAGGTTCATCTTTCTGTGGGGAGGACGCAAGGCTCAAGAGTTGTCAGGAATTTGTTGAGGGCACCTGTGGTTGCTGCTGCCTCCTGCTGTCACTCGAAGCCACTGCAAAGTCACTGTAGTGTCGTGATGTGAATTATTCTTCCTCTCCATACACCGAAGCATAGAAAAGTAGGAGGATGGATGACATTTGGTTTTGGAGAAGGAACTGGAAGTCTTTGGTCCTTGCTGTTGGTAGAAATCCAAGCCATAGGAATTTGCCAGCTTGGGAAAGAGGATGGAGTCTACTTGTCTTCCTCCTCCTTCTTTCTACCCACCCGAGACCTGGAAGCAAGATACAGTCTACTGAGTCTGTCTCTTGTAATGATATGCAACTCTTCGTTCCACAAATTTTGAAGCTTTATCCATATCTTCTGTGTGTTGAATGGGAAAAGCTTCTCAAACTGCTGAGATTTGACTGGAGGAACATTTATCTCCTTTGCTGAAATCCTGAGAGCCGTGAACACACGTGCAGGAGTCCTTAATACCCCCTTCAGCAGGGATCCTGCTGAATGTCCTCAAGTGAAGGGGAAGACTTTTTGACAGTGCAGACGAAGAGAAGAGGAAATTCTCACTGCCTGTCATCTTGATAGAGCCAAAGGAGAAAAAGTTCGTCTATACATACAGATGTGTTTATATAGATGTGTGTGTCTGTATGTGTGAATAACAGCAGCTGGTTTCCTGGCACATGTGTTTGCTTTAACACCAAAAGTGAAAATTAAGACGTGTAAGTCTGAGGTGATAGCTGTATCACAGAATAGATCAGCTGGTCGTTTCTTTGACTCAGTAGAAGGAACTGGCAATATCCCTTCTGCGGAAGGGACGGTGACTAGTGAACAGGACTGCTCAGGGGAAGAAAGTGTGATGGAACTGTAAACAGTGCTCTGCAGGAGAGCTGTGTGTAAATGTCAGCTGCACATCTTTTAGGGCTGGGAATTATTAAAGAAAAGGGATTATAAATCGGGACAGGAAACCTTTCTTTGGCTGTTAGTAGCATACAGACATCTTCATGTGGCTGAGATCAGGGGAGCCTTGGGGAACAGGGGAATGGCAACAGCCTCAGAGATATTCCTTCGATTTACTGAGATATGCTGAAGAAAGTATCTGCTGAAGCATTGTTAAATGGACTCACTGCTTGAATTCAGGTTGCATGTGTGCTGTGAGGCATATGGCTGCGGGGTGGTCACGATGTGATAATGAGCTAAACCCGCGAAATGTCAGGGCTGGTTCTGTCACCTGGTGTTAGATCTCAAAGATGACATGATTTAGAGTTGGTAATAAGGTTATAATCATGCACACCTTAAAGATGAGCAAAGTGGGTATGAATTGCTTTGTTAGTATAGTAAACAGTCTCTATTAGCTGGGTAAAGGACTACACCACCCTTATGCTGAAGATCTTGCAAAATTCTATGTTGTGAGTGCTTGAGATGCATAGTGCAGCGTTTAGGCTTAAAGGGCAATGCTAGGTCATGCTTGAAGGTTTTGGTGGCTGGGAGATTGCAAAGTGCTTAGTGTGTTCTAGGTATCCAGATTAAATATCAGCTTCGAAATTCTGTGTGTCTTCCCTGTTGTGGAAACGAGTTGGAAGTCATGCAAGCTGTCAGGCAGCCTGCGCTTCAGTTATTCATCTCTTCAGGTTTTTATGTGTTGCAGAGCGGAATCTGCTCTGCCTAACATTCTTACTTTGCTCGTTATTTTTAGAATGGAGTGGATCATTTGTATTGCAGAGTTAGCTATTTTTATTTGGAGTGGGCTTCGTAACTTATGGTTGCTATGTAATCCCCTGACCAGCATCCCTCGCACGCGGAGATGATGGTACCCCCATGACAAACAGCTGTACGTGTGCAGTGCACATCTTTGGAGCTGGCTGTGCATCAGTTCACAAGACCAGTGATATGCAGGTGCTTCTTCCTTCCCCATCACCTAACGGTTCTGCTGTTCTCATGGTGTGCTCTTATCATGTACCTATTAGATGCCTTCAGATAAGGCAGGTGTCTTGCCTTCAGGACTTTAGAAAGCAAGATGCAGAACAATGTGAGAGTTCAATGGGTTTTGGCAAGAAGGGCTGAGAAGTATTTTATAGGCAGTAGTTTTATGCTTTTCACTATGTGAAGAATAAATAATGGGGTAAAATATTACGCAGTCCTCTTCAAATTAGAGACCCAGAAGGTTGATCTGTTTCCTTGGGCTATAATAAGAACCTTTAATTGACATCCAAACTCACTAATTTCTGTATACTGTGGCTGACTGCTTTGAACTGGGGAAGCCATTAATAAACAGTAACTGTCTTGTCTAATCCAAGGTTCTGTTTATTATATGTGAATTGTTTAATTATACTTCAGGTAATAAATTGGTATCTAATAGCCCTTAACTAAAAGAGTTCAAATGTGTGTGTATATGGAAGAGTACCATTTATATCTAAGTAAAGCCTTCTACCTTTTAAGGATTTTATCTCTGAAAATTCTCTGTACAGCACGTACCAGGGTACCTCTGACTTGGTTCAGAGCTGTGTGAAAGGTTTTGTCCATATAAGCCTTTCATTTTTCTATCATCTGTTAAATGCTGAACTGTGAACAGGACGTGGTGTGATTTCACTGTATATATGGCTGTAGGCATTTTTTTCCTTTCTAGGAAATATTTATTTCCACTTGATAGCAACTTTGTGATAACTAAATATCGTGCCTTCAGTGCAATGCGTATGGAGCATAGTCTAGTGGGTATAATTTTGTGTGTGTACAGAGAACCTGAAATACTAAAACCCAGATAAAGATTGCTGGGGGGGCCATGATGCATTTAAGTTAACCATAATAAATAAATACCATAATAAATCTGGTAGGTGGGTGATAATGGACACGTGTATGACCAGTACTGAGATGTAACTGAAGGAATGATATAGCATCCTATTGAAAACTCATTAGTGTGGGTGACTGATATCTGTCTGATCACAATCTCTGTGAACAAAGACTGTAAATAACACAACAGTACAAATAATAAATATCCTCAAGGGATGTTTGATATATTGTAGAGTAACTTGTATGTTCCCTAATCAAAGCACTGAAAACAAGGGTTTGGGTTCCTGGTGATGCTGTTACTACAGGTGCAGCTGTGTGAGGTGTAAGTTTCAGCTGAGACTGTAACTGTTGCTGTTTCCATCAATTTCAGAAAAATATGCCGCAACTGCAAATGTGGCCAGGAAGAGCATGATGTCCTCACAAGCAATGAGGAAGATCGGAAAGTGGGGAAACTCTTTGAAGACACAAAATACACGACCCTTATTGCAAAGCTGAAGAACGATGGCATTCCCATGTATAAACGCAATGTGATGATACTGACTAATCCCGTGCCAGCCAAGAAGAACATATCCATCAATACTGTGACCTATGAGTGGGCTCCTCCTGTTCAGAATCAGACACTTGTAAGTCCAACTGATGATTTTTTCACTTTCAAGGCAGGAGTTGATGGGAGATAAGAGTAGCAGAGCTTACTGGAAGGATGACTTTGTCTCTTGTAGTCATTCTGTGTATGCCTCTTCTTCTTTGCTTCCTCCTCAAAACTGAAAATATGGTGCCTGCTTGATGAGTCTTGCCTGTGTCCTCTTGTAGGTATGGATGTTTGTCTGTGGAACTTCTTGAGAACTGGAGAGACAAGGTGGTTTTTAGCAGATAGGATTGATACCTATCAGCTAAGTCCCTGGAGTGCAATTTCCCTAATCTGCCTTTTTTAGGAAACTTGAAAAATTTGTGTGGAGTGTGGGCTTAAAAGAGAAAAAACAAAACAAACACCACCACCAAAATCACCCCACAACAATTTGTCATTGTTTAAAGTTAAGGAGAACACTCAGCCTTGCCTTATAGCTTTTACTGTATATGGTAAGAACAGGATCAGTGTTGACATCTAAAAGAACCACTCTCTTCCAGGATGCTTTCAGCTGAAGTAGATGAGATGGTAGATAGCCTTCTCAGGATTTTGCTTCACTTTTTCAAACTTTGGTTGGTAATTTGCTGTACTGCAGTGTTGTGTGAACCATGCTGGAATCACGTTATCTCTGCCCTACCTCTCAAAATATCGTTTTTCCATGAATTAATCAAACTTTGTGTGCCCAAATCAACTGTTACTTACTACTCAGTTACTATTTCAATTTTTAGGTTTGTCCTTGCTTTACTAAAACTGGAGGCTTTTTTTTCTTTATTTATCTAGAATTATTTCTGCAATGAGCTGTATGCCCCAGGCAAACTCTTTCAGCTTGTACTTTTCAAAGCTGTACTGGTGATCAGTAGTTTTAGATACCTTTGAAGAGACAAGGCAGCCTGTAAATGTTAATTACTGTTTACTCTGAGAAGTAATGACTCTGTTCTGTAAAAGGCTTAAAAGGAAGCCTGGCTCTTACCCTGGGAAGAAGCCAATTACTGCATCTGCTGTATTTTATCTCCATCCACTGTGTGTCGGGAGCTTGGTGTTTGCAGAAAGAACCTTGGTTTTGACAAATCTGACTGCCGCTAGCAACAGCAGAGATTATTTTAGTTGCATGTTTGCTTAAAAGGATGGGTCTATGGTTGAAGTGGCATCTGATATCTTAATTCCCCCTGGTTCAGGCGAGGCAGTACATGCAGATGCTACCGAAGGAGAAGCAGCCTGTGGCTGGCTCGGAAGGCGCGCAGTACAGGAAGAAGCAGTTGGCTAAGCAGCTGCCTGCTCACGATCAGGATCCTTCAAAATGCCACGAGCTCTCCCCCAATGAAGTTAAGCAGATGGAACAGTTTGTGAAGAAGTACAAAAACGAGGCGCTTGGCGTAGGAGATGTTAAGCTCCCTGGTGAGGTGGAAACAAGAGCTACTGAGAAGAATAACGTGAACAACGGGGACAGAGGCACCTCAGCCGCTGTCGGAGCGATGGAGGAGAAGTCCCCAGATCGGAAGGCATCTCAGTATGTAAGTATAAGGAGGGAAAGATAAAACAAGAAGGTGTATTACCATCTGAGTGCTCTCTTTGGTTGTTTTTATCCAATTAACTTGTTTGGGTTATCTTGGAATATTGAAAATGTGGGGAGGGAGAGAAAGAAGGGGAACTGGAAAAGGTTGTGAATGCCTGCACAGAGCCCTGTTTCTGACCACGTTCAGTGCGTTCAGTGCAGCTGATAACTTCCTCGGTGGCCTTCACATCCTCATTGCAAAAACATGTTAGCTTGGAGATACCATATAGTGGGCAGCTTTTACAGAATAATAGTAAAGAAACTTGTGTAGTCCTATAGACTAGTTGCTACACTTTCTCCTCTTGAAGAGTTGAGTTTAATCTTAGAAGCCTGTTTTCTTCTCTTTCTTGGAAGAGCACCAAAATTACCTGCTTGACAAATTGTGTTTAAAATTAAATGAAACTAAGAAATAATAAAGTAACACCTCTCTCCCCCATGTCCATCAAGCCAAGTTGTATAACAACTGTTTTGATTAGTTTTCTTTTCATATTCAGTTCGATTTTTTTTTTTCTTTGATCTATTTTTTTTGGCATGTGATTTCTGCCTTCTAATAGCTCAACAAAAAATAAGGTATGCAGAATTACCCAGTTTTCATTGATATTTCTGAAACTATAGCCTTAGCAAGTTATGTCAGAAATACTTTAATAACTGCTGCTGTGCATGGCTCTGCTACCAATTATGAATACGAAATAGGGGTAGGATTCCTGAAGTAACATTAAATTAGTTTAGTGAAGGTAGACCCTCACTTCAGAGTAGCAAAAGCTCCTGTAACTTGATTTCCAGAAGTGTTGCTATTACATGCATGAATCCTAAAAATTGTTTTTTTTAAACCGGCACAGTATATTGACACTTAAGTTTTAGCTTTGAACATGCCACTTACCTTGATCAGTAACATGTTGTGCCATTTTGTTGCCTGTAGCTGCTTTCTAAAATTAATTGTTCAGTAATTTTTGCCATCATCTTGTCATGGAGATTCTGAGATACTAACAAGTGACTTTATCATGGCTTGGTTAGGTTGCTGTCATTTTGCCTTTACTCAGCCTCTCCTCCTGGGTTACTTTAGTTTCACCGCAACCGTTCTTCACCTAACCCCTCAAGAGACCCTTGGAAATGCCCACCTTGCGTTGTGCCCAGCGGCTGGCCTGCGCTGCATTAGGTCAAGGGCAGGAGGCACCCTGTCCTCTTGAGAAATTGCATCAAAAGATTCTTTGTTTTCACATTATACCTATTTATTACTGTTTTCACATTATACCTATTTATCGCTGCCAAAGTTTTCCCCCTTGAGCACCTGAGTATACTTCCTACTGTTTAACCCAGAATCGCTGTGCACAGTCATTTTGAAAGAGGCTTAGGAGTGTTTAGTAGTGTAAGTGAACATCTGAGCTGCTCATCTGTTAGGTACTGAGTGTACCCTGGGCTAAATAATCAGGATTTAGATATATTGTTCTTAAGGGGTTTTTTTGTCTTATTTCTGCAATGGGGCTTAGTCTCAGCTATATGCTGTAACATTATTTCAACTTTTTTGTTTAAACAGTTCAGAAAAAACCTGTACAGAGAAGAGCTCTCAGATACCTTGCAGAAGAATTGCCATCCTTGTCTACACTTGTTTCTATCCATTAGTGCTGCACCTTTGTTCTCAAAATTTTCTTGTATGTTATCTCTGAGTCTGAAACATGAATTCCTGTAGCCTGGTAAACAGAATCTCTTGAAAATAACTTTCACTATAGGAGTGGATTGCAATTCTTTTAAACGTGATTTTTTTAAAAAAAACAACATAAAACCAAAAAGGTCTCCACTATTAATTAAATATACCAATAATAATTACCTGTGTTTAAAAAAACAAAACTATTTCATTGTGATTACTTTAAAAATAACAGAGAAATGGGTATTCAGCATATTGTCATCTTGTACAGAAGTAAATATCTTCATGTGCTTTTTGACCACCTAGGCTGGGAATGTTGCAAATGGAGGTAAATTGTCTTGCCCTGATCTGGGTCCCTACAGCTGCTAAACCTTCCAATTGACTCCTCTTGGAGTGTGAGGTCTAAAGTAGAGAGTCCAAAAAGCTTTATCTATGTATGTATTTACACTTCCACTTTCAATCTGTTCCAAGCTGTTCTTCCTCCCCTTTTGATGTCTTTCTATGTGTATTTCAAAATTGCTTGTCTGAAACAAGTGTGGTTATCTGATCAATATGACTTACAGCCAAGACGCTTTAAAAAAAAAAAAAAACAACACATTGTTATATGTATGCACACACACACACAATTGAAAAGTTGATGCCGTTTGTGGCTGGGCTTGTAGTGATGTGAATCATAGAGAAAACTTGTCCAGGATGTTCAGCTCAGTCCACAGACCAGCTGGAGTGCAGAACAAGCCAAACTGATTAAACTGTAGATGAAAATTTTTGTTTCAGTAGCATAAACCACAGGTGGTTTTTGATTTGATGACAAACCCCTCTCTGTAAGCAGGTGTAGGGCAGAACTGTCACTATGAAGGTTTGGAAGAATTTGTAGTGTAGCTGTGTTGATAAACTTTTCCATAATTGCTCTCCCCATTTTAAGATTGTTAATCACAGACCATTGGGCAACAGCCATGAGTGACTATCAGCCCTAGAACACAGCTTTAGAATTAATGAGTTTGGAATATTCACAATTTTTTTTTTCTTACTAGTGATGCAGGTATGGTTTGGTGTGCTCGTGACCTATAAGGAAAGCCATTTTCTTGTATTTTCTAGTTGTAGTCTAGTCCATTAGCTTTGCAGGCTCCTTATTATTTGCTCCTTATTCTTGAGTATGCAAGGCTCATAGACCATAACATCAATTTTAATTGTTTGTCCTTGTTTTAAGAACTGGGCTGTAGTTAGAAGAATGTGAATATGGCAAAATACAGTGAATATAGCAAAATACTAGTGCTGTGTCAGTAGAACGTACATCGTCTTGAATGACTTAAACCCGTACTGTGGCATCATGTCACACTACTGTTTGACCATGGGAGTAAACTAGTGCTTAAATTTCTGTCTGAAAAGGTGGGGTTTATTAAATATGCCAGTAATATGTAATTGCTATAAATATACCTCTTCAGATATGTATCTAACTTGGTAATGACTTCTTTCCAGTCCTGCTATCGCTGTAAGCTGAAGATGAAAGAAGGTGACCCGGCTGTCTATGCGGAACGTGCTGGCTATGACAAACTCTGGCACCCAGCTTGTTTTGTCTGTTGCACCTGCGGTGAACTTCTGGTAGACATGATCTATTTCTGGAAGAATGGTAACCTCTACTGTGGGAGACACTATTGCGATAGCGAAAAACCTCGCTGTGCTGGATGTGATGAGGTAGGAGATATCCTAGTCCTTTGTTTTAGCACTCAAGTTTGCTCTCCTGAGAAGTGAATATGATCTTTAGTAAAATGCTTCAGTGCAGGGAGATGATGTGCCTTCACCAGCTTCAGCTGATCATAGTTGTAAGGATCCTAAATGGATATGAACATTCCACGCCTAGGAAGATCCGTAGTTTGCTTTGGATTTGGTGGGGATTTGGCGGTCTGAAGGATGTAGGATGTAACACAAATACAGACTTAGCTCTCATTTCCCCATGGAGGGCACTAGGGGGAGCGCCTGACCGAATCACCCCTCGTGCAGACACCCAGAGCCCCCTGCCTCGGGTCTTTGGCATCTGTGGGCTCTTGGTAAAAAAAAAAAAATTGAGGCTTTTGTGACACAGTCAAATGAGTGCACGTTTGTTGTTGGAATTGTTTGAAATGGTGGGATCGCTGGGAGTTCCTTGGAAATTACAAAACATCCTGAGGGTAGCTTTAATAAAAGAAATACTGTTCAAATGCCTTTATTGATATTTGTTTGTATCTTCCTCACAGCTAATATTCAGCAACGAATATACTCAAGCAGAAGGTCAAAACTGGCACCTGAAGCACTTCTGCTGTTTTGACTGTGACTGTGTTTTAGCTGGGGAAATCTATGTCATGGTGAACGAGAAGCCGGTCTGCAAACCCTGCTACGTGAAGAACCACGCTGCGGTAAGGTCCTTACAGACACGGTGCTGCGAGGGAGGGGACATACACCTGTGGAGCTTGAAACCCTTGTTTTCTCCCAGGGTGGGGAGTATCTGAAGAGTATAAATTGAATGCAGGTTTAGGCTCAAGTCAGTCATATTTCTCCCCTTTGGAAAAAAACCTTAAGAGCAGACATCTGTTTTATCAATCCATAAACTTGAACCAAAGCGACAGGTGCCAGGGGAGGCTGTTCTGAAAGTACCTGTAACTCTGCCGCTGGTGAAGCAGGGTTTGTAACAAGGAGTAAAGTACATAAAGGTGAGTAACGCTGATAAATGGTTGGTCACGTCAATCGTAGTTCATAGTGACCGGTGAGACCCCATTTCAGCTGGTCAGCTAAAAGCACGTAGTGGCATCTGTGTTTCTCCTTTGTGCTTCGAGCCGTGTGAGTTACAGAGGAGAGTGACTGCCAGGATAAAGCTGGAACTTCAGGAAAGGGTCGTGGTTCTGGGTTCCTAGTTCCGCAGGAACTCCAGTCCGGGGAGGTGATCCATTCGTATCTACGGATTAACTAGCTGTTAGCTGGGGGTTCAGTCGAAGGTGTGTCTAGGCTGTTTGTACGGTTCATAGAGGAAACACTCCTGTGTCTGCTGGCAGTTAAAAATCTTCTGAGGTAGGTGTGAGGAATTATCTTCTGGAGAGGCTTTATTTCCCCTCTTAAAACATTATTTTCCTTGAGATCTAAATTATAATCTTTGACAACCAGATTTT
Organism: Syrrhaptes paradoxus; assembly: GCA_013400615.1. NCBI lineage: Eukaryota > Metazoa > Chordata > Aves > Pterocliformes > Pteroclidae > Syrrhaptes > Syrrhaptes paradoxus. Next base: position 18,630 of record VZTO01022595.1, read on the forward strand.
AATATGAACTATATCCAAGACTTCCTAGTAACCTTTAATTCTTTGGCATTGCTTTACAGCAGCCGACACACGGGAGGATTTGTAACTAATGTCTTCAGGTGTGTGGGTTAGCATGGGCAGATCTGTGCTGTTTGGCGCAACGAGTTTTTATCATTATTTGGGCACTGGGAAATCCTAACCATCATCACTGTCAAAGTTTAGTCTCAGCAGCAACTAACTACTTATGTGCGTTTTGTTATTTTGATTTCTGTCCTCAGCTGCATTCTGGCTGGAAACTGCTTTAAAAAATAAAGGAAAAATAGAAGCTGGAGGCTCATTTCAAAGGCTTCGTTTAACAGCCGTCTCTCTTCTCCAGAAACATTTGAGAATTCCAGCTTTTATTGGACTTGTAGAGAGGTTGTGTGTGCTTCATTTAAGTGTAGTTTTGTTTCAAAACAGGTCTGCCAAGGCTGTCACAATGCTATAGATCCCGAAGTTCAGCGTGTGACATACAACAACTTCAACTGGCACGCTACCCAGGAATGCTTCTTGTGTTCCTGCTGCAGCAAGTGTCTAATTGGCCAGAAGTTCATGCCGGTGGAGGGGATGGTCTTTTGCTCAGTGGAATGTAAGAAAAAGATGATGTCTTAAGAGAAGACGCGCACAGAACCAAGCATTGCTGCATTCCAAAGGATCTTGCATTTCTAGGGTAAAATGTGTAGTATTGGGGCATTTAAAGTTATTGAAAGTATGAAATAGCGTTATCCCAAAGATTTTATTTTAATGACTAAATCTTGCTATCTAATCTTCATTTCTTAGCCATAATAATTCTTTTTTGGAATATTGTTCCCAAGTCTTACTTCAAATGACTTCATGTCTCAGAAATTTGTGAAAAAGATGTGAACTCCTTGCGGTTTAAGGGAGCTCTTTACAGTGAAGGATCTTTTTGCTGTATCTTGTCTAATGAAAGAAGAAAATGTGAAAATGCTCCAATTTTTCTTGTTTTGTGGAAGAGTTACATTTATCATACTTTTGGTTTCACTAATTTATCGTTTTTATGGTTTCCCTGCTTTCATCAAGCACTTTATCTAAAGTGATCAGCTTTACTGCCACGTACAGGTTTGGTCCCTGGACCTCAAATATGCAGGGGGAAGGAAGCTTAAAAGAAGTTGCCTGTAACCATTTGCTTGTTTGGATTCTTGAGGGACAGTGACCACTCTCACACCTAGTTTGTAAGGTAACTCTGCACCAGTACAAAACTCTGGTGGGTTGCATTTCTCTTTCTTACAACTGTTCATGCCTGGAAAAGGGCAGTGGGAAGATAAAATATAAGAAAAGGTCGTGCCCAGATTAAAAAAAAAAAATCCACCACCATTAGTGGGTGTTGGTTCTAACCTTTCAGAACTGCCTTCTGTCTTTTCATGAATGTTCTTTTCATAAACTGTGCCTTCTGTCGGAGGGATGTGGCACACAACACTGTGTGTGTTTCCAAGAATGCAAAAGGATCGTACTTGGGCTTTTGATTTGTAAGTTCTTAACCAAAGCACAATGAAGTCTTTCCCAGAAGACTTCTAGTATTTGAATTAAGAAAATCACAGCTGTGTATTAGCTTTGTTTATTAGGTAAACCAAATGTGTGGTTCTCTTTTCTTTTTCTTAAGAATTACAGATCTACAGTGAAACTTGTTAGTTATCTTTGTGTCAAACAGTGAATGAGGAGTCTTTGGCCTAAAAATAAATAAAATAATTTTTAAAAAAAACGAACTATGTAAGTCTTATGTTCAGCTCTAAGTTTTATGGTGGCTGCATTGTAACACTTGCAAATAAAAAATAATGTTGTTGTTGTTCACTTGAGTTGTCCGCTAATTCTGTCCTTATTGAAACCCCTTGAGTGGAGGCAAAGAAGTTGGGAAATGTTTCCATATTTCTTTTTAGCTTTGACATTATTTCCAAAAACCTTAAGGCTTATGTTACTGCAGAGTGCTTACTGTTTTGTGTAATATTGTTTATGTGCTTACAGGTGCAAAACAGTGGGTCTTCTTCCAACAAATACACAACTTCAGAACTTTGTGTGAATTTATTTTTTTGTTCACATAAACTGTGGCCTTAGTCATTTTAAGACATAGCACAGGAAGTTTTGAATTCACACAAGTGAGATAATGTGCTGAGAAAATATTGTGATCCTTTGAGTACTGCAAAAATAAGACCCTGGTATGAGATAGGTGCTTTGTATGTTGTCTGAATTGAGATGTAAACTTTAGGTCCATGTTCTGGAAGCCTGTACAGCTTTTCTCAGGGATCCTCAGTATGTACAGAAAAGTGTGTCTTTTGCCTCATAGCAGTGGGCTGTATTCTTGCCAGATTTGCGGTTTTAAACCAAGGAAAACTGGAATGCCTCAGTAAGAGAAGGGATTTCCACTTTTCCACTTAAGTGCTCCTTCATCTGTAACAGGTCAAGCTCTGAGGATGCCGTTGGTGGGTGGGCTAAGGCAATATTTAATTAGCATCTATAAGGATGGCTTAATAGTTTCTGGGTTTAACTTCTTCTGAGTGCATCTGTCCTCCCTCCCTCACTAGCATCTATTCCAGAAGATGCAGCAGATCTTTACAAAGAACTCGTTGTGAAAAGCTGTTGTGCAACTTTCCCTGCCCCACCCCACCTAACAGCTCTGTTTCTCCTTCATGTGATTGCTCGCACTGATCACAGTCTTCACTTTAACTCTTGTTCTGTGCCGTTTTCAAGCAATTTTTAGGGGAAATCCCATGGGACAGGGTACTTGAAGGTAAAGGGGCCCAAGATAGTTGGTTAGGGTTCAAAGAGAGCTTCTTCCAAGCTCAAGATGTGTGTATCCCAACGGGTAGGAAGTTGAGGAAGGGTGCCAGGAGACCTGCATGGTTAAACAGGGATCTGCTGGGCAAACTCCAGTGTAAAAGGAGGGTCTATAGATCATGGAAGGAGGGGCTGGCCACTTGGGA
>VZTO01022597.1:0-29995 GCA_013400615.1 Syrrhaptes paradoxus
GCCTGCTCGCTCTGCTCCTACAGGTGCCTAATGAGGCTTCTGGATCCGGCAGAACTTCAGCATCCTACTAGACGAGCCACCTCCTCTGCTGCTGCAGCATGTTGCGGGTGGCACCCTGGTGCCACCTGCTCTCTGTGGGCGGAGAGCTAGCCTTTTTATAGAACAGTGGCAATTATATGGCTTTTCCTTTGTCTCATCCTGGCTAGACTCTGGTGATTTGAAACAAAAGTGATATTTATGTATTCATTTTCACTCTGAGAACAGACTGCTGCTATGTCTGAGAGAAATGTTTAAACTGCTTTTGGTTTGTTCTTAGTGCAGTTGTTTCTTATGTTGCCTGTGTTGTCCTTTATCTGTCACACCATCTCACCACTTTAGTTGTTTGTTATTCTTTAGACTTTTTTCCCCCAACATATGACTTCATCTCTGATGGCCTATTGTACCACAGTGTTTCTCTGTTACAGATATGTGCAAAAAGTGTATTTTCTATAGTCATCTTAAAACTTCTTTCATAATTAAAAAAATTTGGTTTAATTTTATTTTATATAATTGATATGTCTCCCTTTTTAAGTGATGTAAAGAAAACCAATAAAAAGGTAGTAATAAGGTCATTTGTTGATTCAAGTGTTAAAAATGCCTGTAATCAAAATGTTAAAACAACACATCATTTAGTTTACAGCACCTACATTTTATGATACAAATTTAAAAAGTCAGACCACTTAATAGGGAAAAAGTACCTAAATATTTGCTGAAACACACAATATATATATTATGTAATATATTCATGTGTATATACTCTGTTTATATATGTATGTGTGTATCTATATGCTGAAACATCCTGTCTGTATATGTGCATATGCATATGTGTGTATATTCTCATGCTGGGTGAGCGTATTTCGGCAAATTTTGAAACTGTTTGAAAAACATAGACTGCAGTTCATATACATAAACCTGCCATCTGAGATGTGTGTTTTATCTGATTGTAGCAAAAAAAAAAAAAAAAAAAACAGATTCTGAGATGCACATTGTTTTTCTTAGAAGGAATTAATTTTCTAGTAGTTTTGTTGTCTTGAAAACATGCTCTCCTATTCATGTTATATACATTTGAATTTAGTTCAGGTGTGGTAAAAATGGTTGAAATAAAAGCATTTTCTGCTTAATTTGAAATATTTTTTGCAGCCACAGTTTTCTAGGGCATACACTCAGGCTTACATACTCCCATTTTTTTTCTTGTTTTTTTTTCTTTAATAATAGTATAAATGCGTATGGAAAATACAGAACCATAAATATATAGGAAAGAAATATGACTTAGTATTACAAGCAGTTGGACTTTCCTCAAAAGAAACAGTTTGGAAATATTACTCAACTGCTTTTGAAATGTATTGATTAAATTTTGTATGTCAACACATTCTGAGGAATATATGCAAGTTACCAAATGCTTGTTTTGTTACTGGAAAACCTCATTAGCAAAGGAATAAAATAGCTCATAAGTGAATCTCATTATTTGTCTGTCTCCTTCTGCCATGCCAATAACATTTAGATTTGCAAATAGCATATTCTGATGTGAGGCACGCAGCAGGTGTGTGTGTGATGGGACTGCTTCTGCTGGATGTTGATTACTCTCTGTGTAATGTGAAAAGCTTCCTATTCCCACAGCTTTGTGCAATATATCAATGGTAATGGATTCATAATCATTATCAAGCTTGATAGAGGCTTGACTACTGTGACAGATGTCTTCTCAATTTTCCTGTTGCATATGTTCTTTTCCCTCTGGAGCAATGCTTACATAAAATTCCCGTATTAATGTATCTCTTTTATGTTGTTTTGTATCAGCCGTTGACTGCAGTGATCAATCTTTTAATTCAGATGAATAAGTAATTGCAACCAAATGCCAAACACATCAGCCGAAATTCAGCAACTGTCAAGCAAACCATAGTGACCAGAATTATTGGTCTGTGCTAAAGATAACGCAGGGATGTTATTGCATGTTTATGCACCTGAATACTGTCTACAATGGCAACAATAATACTTACCTGGTACTTTGTCTTAGAAAGAGGCTGTAAGTAAATCTATTATTTTTCTTTCTTGTCATTAGTTTAATGCAAATGACTCTGTAGTAGTGCTGACCAAGTGCTGTCCCACCTTTATCAGGGTAAATTTCTTTAAAAATATAAAAGAACAAAAGAGCTCGATGGTGCTCTAAGTCTTTCAAGGAAAATGAAAAGAAAGTAATCTCCATGTTTTCTTTTCACAGCAATGTTTTTCTTCCCTGAAACGTTTATTTCCAAGTATTTCCTGTGTTGATCTTTTGATACTGAATTTCCAGAAGACTTCTGTGGTCAAAACCCAGATGTGTTCTACTTAAAGGATGTTCTTTCAGTTTCTGAACTTGGTATTTTCCCCCTTTCTTCGCTTTGGGCTCTAGCCTTTTTGGTGCATCTACATAGATCCTAGAGAGCTGCCTCAGGAGTTCAGAGCACATGGCTCAGCTCACAGCATCGGTGCCCCAGACACAGATGGGTAACACTTGTGTGTATATCACACATGTATGACACCCATCATATGTCCACACATGCTTTTTCCGCAAATTATTCACCACTTGTTTATCTGTAGTCTAAGACTTTTTTTTTACTGTAACAAGCAGTTGTCCTCTGCTGAGAACCTCCTGGGACTCTTGTGGAGTATGTACTCTTCCCCTGTTCCTACTCTCTTGGAGCATGCCACAGAAAGCCTCTCCTCTTTGGGACAAAAAGGGGCTTTTTTATTAACATCAATCTGTTTTAGACTAACAAAAAAGTGGGAGACAGAGGCCAGTAGATTCAGCTTTCATAATAAAGGTTATTGTGTTTTTTCAATAAATTATAAATTACTTGCAAAGAGCTATGTTTTCTATGTGAACTCACGTGTTTACGGTATTTGCATACAATAACAAATTTGCACAAAAGTAGGATTCCAGGAGTTTATCACCTGCTGTGTTCCTTTGCTACAAGACAGGATCAGCTATACATATTCTGACATATAATGATCTAACTACTTAAAAACTTCTGCTACTGGCATATCCACAACCTCCTTGGTCATTACTTACAGTATTTCATAATGTTTTCATGTAAAGTTTTCTAATGTCTAACTGTAGCATTTCTTGCTGCAATTTAAATTAATCCTTTCCAATTTTTTAACAATCCTGTACATGGATAAATTATTATTCTATTCCTCTTGGAAAAACTGTTTACATGCTTAGTTTGGTCTTTTCCCCTGTTCCCTGACTAGCTCCAGTCTTCTCTCCTTTAGGTTACAAAGAATTAATTATTTCAATCTTCCCCCAAAGATCATATTTCTTCTATTATCTGGGAAGTAACAAAAGCATTGAATTAAATTAGATCTTGTTTCTAAGGTTTTCTATAGAATACTTTTTTCCTTTCATGCCCTTGAATATTTCCATAAGTAACTGATCTCCAGTTATGCATATGCAGATAGGTTTGCACCTTCCTTACATTAGTTTCTTGAAGACTGAGTTCCTGGCTTGCTCATGAGCATGCATTTAAAACAACTGCCTTCAAGTACTTGTTTGACTGATTGTTCCAAGATTTTCACTGGGAATTGAAATCAAGCTGATTAGTCTTTAATTTCTTGATTTATTTTTAAAGTTATACAGTGATTTGTCTTTACCTAATCTTTCAACAGCTCACCATTCACCTACACTTGTCAAGGACTGTAGATTTCGATTGCTTCAGACAGTGCTTCAAATATCCTAAAATTAAGCTCATCTAAATATGCTAAAATGAAGCAGATCTGGCCCAACTAATTTGAAAGCTCCTGAAGTGTATGTGGACTCCTTAACTTGCTTTTTCCTTATTCTTCCCTTCAATTCCCTATTTGATTCACTCACTACTTCTCTGAATTTTTAAATGGGAACTTTAGACCATACAGCATAACAGTCTTCATTCTTTGTTTTTAGATCATATATACAAAACAAGATACATACCAAGAGAATTCCTAAACTGGGCACAGAGTTGTCTAGTGAATATAAATAGCTCCAGGGCTAAGCAGTCCTGGTAAAGAGAGAGATCTGGTTCACAGGCTGGGGATTACTTGGGTTCTAAGCACCTGAACTCCAGTTCAGGCAAAATTTAAGCAGACCTCATCCCTGTACTTGCTTTCTTCAGAAAGTCGATATTTCATTTAAAAAAAAAAATAATTTCACCAGTGAACTGCACATAGGTGTCTCCTTTTAGTCATTCTAGGGATGGACTAGATAAAACTAAAGTGAAAAATTATGACAACTCTGTACTTGGAATGAATACAGTATGTTTACTGCTAGTGAGTGTTTTAATAACGTTAATTCAAATGTGCTGATATCTCCAGATAACTTCAAAACTGGAGAGGCTGTAAACACTCAGGGGGGGCAGGATTTGAAGTGAACATGGCCCTGAGGATTTTCAGGTAAGTAGGTGAGTTTGCTATCAACAAATGTTAAGTCTCACAGGCAATGAGGGGAAATAAACAAGGTATGAAAGGAGAAGATAGAAAATGACAATGAAAGCATATTCATTTTGTGAAATCAAATTTGTATTCCATTTTGCAGCTTTTCTAAGGTTATGTTTTCAGGCTGAATGGGCCTGTGGCTGGAGAGGGCTCAGCATGTGTTGTTTTCCATTGATTCAATGGAGCTCAGACTGTCAAAGAACTGGAGGCAAGACAAATTTCCCCCTGGACCTTGACTCAGCTTCAAACAGGGAAAAGCAGATTTGAATATGGGTTTCGTCTCAGAGAGACCCTGCTCATACTCAGAGAAGCTGTTGCAGAACAGGGACAGGGGCCAAGGTGCAGCACCCGGGTATGGCAGATGTTTGCCAGAGGAGCATCCAGCTCTGGCAGCTGAACCCTCTGCCCAGTGCTTGGTGAGTGGTCACAGCCCACCTGCAGCCACCTGAGCCATGCTACACATCTCTTGCCACTTTAACATCCCCACCCCTGTTCTTCAGTTACCTTCAGCAAAGTTTGAAAATGAAACTGGGAAATACCCATGTGGGAATTTCTCTTTTAAGATCTAACCTATGAAAACACTTGATTTACCAAGCTTAATAATAATAGTACAACTATTAACCCAAGTAAAGATCAAAACCACTTTGTGCTTCCTACTATTCAAATTACAATGAGTCAAATTCAACATACAAGCAATCCTAAAAGCTGGCCTGGTGTAGTACTCATCTACGTATTGAGCTGGGAACTGGAAAATGCATTCACGCAGGTCAGGAAGGAGTAAATGCAGTGTCTCTCTGGTTGGACCTACTGAACATGCACAACAGACCTGATGGGTGGTCACCTTCCAGTCCAGACTCCTGGGATACCAGAGAGGGATCTGCCACTTGAGGAAGTGACAAATATTATTTTCAAAGTTAATTCAAGCTGTTTAAAAAACTACACAGAGGTTATAAGGAGACTTTTCTTCCCTGAGACAAGATCCCATCACAAGGACTGTGCTTCTACACAGTCTTCGCTTCCCTGCCTCCCCAAACAGGCAAAGTTGCTCTTTACATGAGGAGTGTTGGTGACATCCCCTCTGGTGGTGACAAATCGAATGCTCAAGCACAACCAATGATGCACTTCACCCCTGGGAACAGCAGAATTCCAGAAAGGAGGTTTGAGTTTTTACCACCCATCTGAGTCTGTGCATATGTATGCACTTGCAAGGCTACAGGTTGTGACACAGTTTTCATTTAGTTAATGAAATTACAAGCCATACAGTTAATTAAAGAAATATGCTAAAAAAAATCAGATTAATTTCAATTAATTATTCCTCTCATCCATAAAAATATGCTCTTCATTAATACAATCACACTTTAGTTCCTGCTCAACTGTAAGAGGACGTGTGCTACTCATTTTAAATTTTATTTTATCTTTTCATGTTTCATAATCAGTAATTCATACTTCATTAAGGAATTACTGGCATATTCAAAAGCAGGCTGGTGAGATAGACCAAACTTTAATTTTGAATTGAGAAACTAGTTTGTTTCATGATTTAATCTAAAATAAGACGGAAAAAAAAAAATATAGCTGTCAAGCCATCACAGACCTTCCAGTTTTGCCTGCTATTAGGCACAAAAGATGACCAAGTGAACTTTTGTACAATGCATCTGAATTAAACAGTAATTAAAATACTGGTTTTAGAATAAGGGAAAATCTAGAAATTACTATATACTGATCTAATGGTTAAGAGACTGTCATACATGTTGGAAATATATAAGTGCAGGCTTCCCTGAAGTCACATCACTATTAATTGAAAATGAAACTCTGGGCATTGAATTTTCCTGTTGCTTCTTTGCTTCTGATTAGCAGCTGCAACAGCTCTCTATACTTAGGGCCCCAACACCAAATGACATTTTAAAAACTAGAGAAAGAAATAAGATGCTACGCCATAATTCCCTTAAACAGTTTCAATGATCCCATGAGTGAAGTTTTTATACATTTGAAAGATTAGGAATTCCATATTTAAAATGGTAGATTTTTTATCAGAAGCCATTTAGGATTTATTTAAAAAAAAAGAAAAGTTTCTGGTGTTATAATGTTCAGCTCTACAGTGCTTGAAAATTACATGCTGGCTTTAGGTTTAAATTCATGATGCTGCATCTAGTGCTGAGGGGTGTAGTTCGATACTGCAATATCTCTGCTGGCAAAGCTTGTTTGAGATGTTCCCATCCTGATGGTTTAGTTCCCACCACCGCCCTCCTGAGTTCTCCTTCCACTCAGTTGTGTTGATTAAGCTGTTTGTGAAGCCATGCCACAAAATGATGTGAGCAATCAAGCAGTGGCACAGCCCTGCGGAGAGCTGCACCTGCCCTGCTGTGGGGATGGGAGTGCAGGATTAAGGGAAGGTGGGACCTTCTTTAATCAGGTTTGTCCCCAGCGACAGTGGGAGGGGACACTACACAACAAGTAGCAAATAAATGTAGGGGGGAGAGATTAATGTATGATTTCAGGGAAGGAACATAATTTTTTTTTTCTTCTTCAGACCCTTATTTTGGAAAGGTCGGTTTCCTGATGTAGTTCACAGCACAGCAAGACTGGTAAGGGCTTGGGTGAGCAAACAGTACACCCTGACGTGGAGGGAGGAATCCAGTAGTCAAATATTGCTGCTGATTGTTTGGTATGGGGAAATCACAGGGTAGGTTCCCTGTGGGAAGCGGGCAGTGAAGCCAACTGCCTGAGATAAACCACTGGGAACCAGCAGCATCACCCTGCTCTCACCATCAGGACAAACAGCAGCGAAAGCCCACAGCTCATCATTCGCCAGGGTCTTCTGCTCTCTGCCAGTCACTGAGGCCAACAGTGTAGTGGATTGCTCTCATGATCTCAGATGTCCAAATTCTGCCTGTGCCATATTTTAGTGCAGGGGAGAGGGTTGGGTCTAGCTATTGCCAGCCTTTTGAGATATTACCTCACTGACACAAGCTGTAAAAGTGGTTTTCTAATACAATAGGTGGGTGTTGGTATTATTATGGTGCTTAATCACATTTTACATGACAGTTTATTGCACTTGGAACTATTATCTCAGATCCATAATTTAAAAGTGCCATATGTTTAGAATTATTAAATTAGCATTTCATTAAGGTGAGGGATAAGGTGTGAGGGATTTTTTCTTGTTTATTTGTCATTTAAAAGTTAATTTGGTAAAAAAAGTGAGGCACCACTCAAAAAAACCCCCTACAAACGTCCATTACAAGCTACCCTTAAACTTTAGAACTTTATTCCTCAAACACCTCACCGTGGCAAAAATAAAAAGAAACAAGCTCTTTTCCCTCATCCATCCATGCAGTCACACCCTAGAAGAAAACAAATCTACCAAAAATTCAAACAGAAGAGTTATAAATATGTAAGTCAAAATTTCAAAAAAAAAATACAGCTTAAGGGAATGTAAAAGCCAATAAAAATCAAATAAAATCTATCAAAATTTTAATTTACATTTAGGAACACAGATATCAACATCTGACAAATAAAACTGAAAACCCTCAGCCTGTTACACTAAAGTTTTATCAAAAACTCTGGAGAAGGGAGATTATTTTTCTAATTACTATTTAAAGAAAGTGACGAATCAGACAATTTAATTGATTTTTAGACTTACATCATTTCTGCCTTTTCTAGGACTATCCAGAAACTTTTCTTTACGAGTCAGGTAGCTTAGCAAGATACTGACATAGGCATCACCCTAATTTTTTTAACACCTTTTTGCATATACGACTCTATTTTCCTTTTTTAGGTATAGAATGTGGTCTTCTCATCAATGAAAACTGGATAATCCTTCATCATGGAGGTTGAGAGGAGATTTCTCTTTTGTCAAGGACCTCTGCTGAAACACCATCACACCATATTTCACCACAATTTTACTGAAATCTTTCAGTACAGAGGTGATATTCTGACCTATAGGACAAACAATGTACATGGTGTACATGTACAATGTACAGTCTCGCAGGACAGAGTCTCACAGGCAGCTGGAAGTATCAGCCTTGTACTAATTTTCAGAATTTGCTAATGATCTTGGAAAGGTCTGAAACCAGATTATCCTTATGTCCCACAACTCTGCAAGCTAGTTCTGCTCAGCAGCATACTTATGTGCACCCTTACCTTTACATATACATATAAAAAACACAGGTTCTTTGCCTTTCCAAGTCACGGGTTTTTTTTTCCTAGGTTTACTGAATCAAGACCTGAGAGGGATAGTTTGGGGTGTTAAACCAGAAAGACCTCAATGTTGATTCATCTTGCAAACAAAATTCCTTGAATAATTTTGGCACCAATGCATATGGATTATCTCCATATGCACCAAATTTCAACATGACTGCTCATAGATTGGAGTCCTTGGGCTTCCTTGAAAGTGCCTATGAGTTGCATTGCAGTTTAATATTTTTTTGCATTAATACGTTCAACATCTTTAATCTATTTAAATCCAGATTAGTTTCCTCTTGATCCTTAATTATATCCTTTCAAAACAAATTTCCATCTGTTCTTCTTTACAGTTTCCAACATTTTATCTTGGGAAAGAAGCATAACAAAATGCATCCTGTTTCCTTGATAATTAAATAAAATAAAAAACAACTCCACTTTATAAAATGTATTCTTTTCCCAGGTTCAGAGGAGCTGCATTTCCTCCATTCTTGAGAGCTTTACAGACAGAAAACCAAGACATTTGTGATATTTATGACACTCCAGCTTTGACAGCAGATGAACAGAGCTTTGTCTCACATTCCTGGCCTTAGACACATAAGCCCTTTTTTCAGCTGGACCTGAAACTGAAATGAAACAGTACCTAAGTACAGCCAGCAGAAACGGCTATGATTGATCTAATTTATTACCACACATGCTTCTAGCTTCCCTTTTGAATATATGTCCACAAAATTGGTCTAACTTGTAAGAAAAATAGGAATCCAAAAGCTGATAATTCTTTTCACGCTATGGACACTAAACCACTTATTTTCTATCATAACTGCTAAAACCCCCCAAAAAGTGGTAGTGGTTCTGACAGACTACATATTTATTTATGTAAGTTAAGTTAGACCAGTGAGGTCTAGGTCTTTCAGTGTCAAGGGTGAGATAATATTGCCTTCAATGAAACAAATCTTGAAAGATACATTTACAAATCTTGTTCTTCAGCATTTTCCATTTAATTTTTTAAAATTAAATAAAAATCCTAGAATCACAGAATCATAGGATAGTTTGGGTTGGAATACACCTTTAAAGCTCATCCGGTCCAACCCCTCTGCAGTGAGCAGGGACATCTACAGGTAGATCAGGTCGTTAAGCAACTTATCCAATCTGACCTTGTATGTTTCCAGGATGGAGCATCTACAATATCTCTGGGTAACCTGTTCCGGTGTTCCACCATCATTGCAAAAAATTTTTTTTCCTTACATCTAGTCTGAATCTATGCTCTTTTAGTTTAAACCCATTACCCCTTGTCCTACTGCTACAGGCCATACTAAAAGGTCTGTCCCCATCTTTCATATAAGCCCCCTTTTTAAGTACTGAAAGGCCACAATGAGGTTTCCCCAGAGCCTTCTCTTCTCCAGGTAATAACTCCAACTCTCTGAGTCTTTCCTCATAGAAGAGGTATTTCAGCCCCCTGAAAATTTTCGTGGCCCTCCTCTGAACCTGCTCCAACAAGCCCATGTCTGTCCTGTGCTGAGGATTCCAGAGCTGGATGCAGTACTCCAGGTGGGGTCTCACAAGACCTTACAAGTAGAGGGGGAGAATCATCTTCTTTGACCTGCTGCCCAAGCTTCTTTTTATAATGATTTCCTACGTGACATGGTTCGAAGAAAACTTGTAGGAGCTGAAGAGGGAGTAACCAATGCAGAAATGTTTAAAGGCAAATCTACATGTAGAAATGCTTGGGGGCAAACCTATGTGCTGCAACATAATTCAGTTTTATACATACATGGACTAAAGCTGCCCTGCTGGTGTGCTGAAAGAGGATATTGAAACAGTATGAAAAGACATTAGTTTACATCCTGGACACTGAACGTTTGCATCTGTAAAGTTCTGCATCCATACTAATTAGTTCAGCCTCACAGTAGATTTGAATGAGCTCTGGTTGAACATTATACTGACTTAATACTTTGGCTTTTAGCACTGAAGTGACCATAGTGGGAAAAATATTCAGGATGTCTGCACTCTGTTGTCTGCTATAGACTGGCATAGTATGGGTTAACAGTGGGCATAGCACTATGGTGCTGAGCAGCCTCCACTTCCTTACTGTTTCAGTGAGGTCTTAATTCAGATGCCCATTGATAACGATCAAGAACTAACATTTCCAGCTGTTGTAACCTAGAGGGCATGGCACTGTTTTGCACAGTTTACAGTGGGTAAAGTCTCATTTTGCTGCCAACTAGGGAATGTTTTGGAGAGGTGCCCATCTATTGTTCCCCTTCCAGAAGACAAGCATAGAAAGTCTAGAGCCCAGGGATAGATTCAGGGTCTGCAGTCTACTGTGACTGATGTCTTATTTATTATGTCTATAAGAAGTCATATTTCCATGGCAATAGGAAAACTCAGAAAAAATAGTAGGCCTCATATTTCCCAAACTTTTAACACTAAATTTGGAAGACCACAGAATTCCAGAAAAAAGAACTATTGAATCTTACTGAAACTGAAAACAATGGTAATTAGTATTTTTCCAACTATCTGCCATGCTTGTCAGGCACATTGTTCTGTGTGAAGTACAGATTACAGCATTTAAATAATAGCTTGTCCAGTTCCAAAAATACATGTGCATATGTTAAATATTTGGCAGAAACCCAGGCAAATCTCATGTGGATATATTATGTCCAATCATTAAATTACTTTCCCTGCCAAAAACGCCAACCCATGACGCAAGTCATTTATTTACTGATGAAACTGATTTTTTTAGTTCTGTTCTGAGATATAGAAATAACTGTAAGCAAATCCTCCATGCCTCTGTTTGCCTGGTGTTCAAATCAAAGTTAGATCTTAAAGCACAGCAGATGCAATTCCACAAAAGTTCTCTCTGTTACAAGGTTCTAAGTCAAAGGTTGCCGTGTCTGGCTCACAAGTTAGGGAGGTATAGGTCAATACATTTACAGCTCAGAGTAAAATACAAAGTATTTTGTAATAGTCTTTGAAAACCTATAGAATGTGTTACATAATTAAAAGCAGAAAATACACATGGGTAGATATTCAGCTGATGTAAACAAACACTTCTCAGAGGAGTTATACTGCATGCCCTCAGTTTTCTGGCTTTTGTTTTATTTTTAAATTGAACTGTCAAGTGAATGCTCCCTCAAACTTTCTTGTGTTTGAAAAACTATTTATTTGTGTGATGGTCATCTGCATTAAACTCCCCTATGCTTCGAATTTATAAAACCTGATGAGGAGTACGGCATGGATTGTGGCTGCACTGTCACACAGTACCAGTATGCTGGTATTGTGTAATAAAGCAGGATGCATAGATACTCAATGTAAATCATCTGGTAAAAGCAAGGAATAGTGAGGTGATAAAGGTTGCTGACGGCAAAGTTATTCAGAATAACCAAATCTACAGTGAGCTGTGAAGAGCTGCAGAAAGATTTCACATTACTGGAGAGACAGGGTGATAAAATTGCAAATGAAATTCAATGCTGATAAAAGCCAAGTGCTAAGGAAAAAATAACCCTAACTCTACATTTTCTAGTGGTAATCTACCTCTGCTTCACTGATACCAGCTGTCATTTTTTCAGAGATGATCTAATTGATACATATTTAACTAAACTCTGAGCAACTGGTCTGTGCTTGTCTTTAGCTTTGAAAGCTGCTGTTTCTCTTTCAGATATGAATATCTTATGTGCCCAAGAGCTTGTTTTTTATTTTTCAAACTATACCCGTTGTCTAATGAAAGATATTAATTCTGCTTACAGATCTCACCCCATTTAACTGCATATACATAATGAGCTCTTCTCATTGTATCCCTTGAAGACATCCTTGTTTTGTCTAGATCCAATCAAGAGCCACTAATGAACTTCATACATTAATGGTATATGTACATGTTTGCATAAAATATGACTGTAGATCTGCATGTTTATATAAAATAAAAAGTCTGATGTACCGGGAAGATTTACACACAGATTTATGAAGTGGGTTCCCAGCTGAAAAGGACATCTTACCCTCCATAAATTAAGAGTTTAAATGTTCTGCTGAGAGAAGGAGATATTCTGGAGAAGTAGGGCTGTTGATACTCCAGGAAAAGACAGAACAAACTGTCTCTTGAATAAGTCACAGCTAATGGGTGTTTCTGCAGGACACAAGGTCATAGAACATACCAAGAATAACAATAAACAGTGCCATGTCAGCTGCACAAGCCACTTGAAGGGCTGGTAATAAAAGGGGTGTTTATGAAAAAAGTCCTGCATGTGCCAGAAAAGCTCTCCAGTCACTAGTGATATAATGGGGAGTATAACTGAACCCAAATAGTCCAGGAGTAGCTTATGGCAACTTTGAATTTTATTTTATCACATTCAGGGAAGTGATATTAGCATCATTGTGAATAGTTCTCTAAATAGCAGTCAGAAAGGCAAAAAAATTCATCATGAAATCATAGAATCATAGAATGGTTTGGGTTGGAAGGGATGTTAAAAATCATTTCATTCCAACCCCCCTGCCATGGGCAGGGACACATACCACTAGCTCAAAGCCTCATCCAGCCTGGCCTTGAACACCTCCAGGGATGGGGCATCCACAACTTCCCTGGGCAACCTGGTCCAGTGCCTCACCACCCTCGCAGTAAAAAATTTCTTCTTAATATCTAATCTGAATCTACCATCTTTCAGCTTAAAACCATTACCCCTCATGCTATTGCTGCATTCCCTGATAAAGAGTGATTCCCCATCTCTCCTGTAAGGCCCCATTTCAGTACTGGAAGGCTGCTTTAAGGTCTCCCTGGAGCCTTCTGCTCTCTAGACTAAACAACCCCAACTCTCTCAGCCTGTCCTTGTATGGGAGGTGCTCCAGGCCTCTGACTATCTTCATGACCCTCCTCTGGACCCACTCCAACGGGTCCACGTTTTTCCTGTGCCAAGGACTCCAGTGTCATCGGCAAAGATGTAAAACACTACCACTCCCAATACTGACCCCTGCGGAACACCACTCATCACCAGCCTCCGCTTGGACTTCTAGCTGTTGATTGCAACTCTTTGAGTGTGACCATCCAGCCAATTCCCTACCCATCAAGTGGTCTTTCCATCAGATCCATGTCTCTCCAGTTTAGACTCGAGGGTGGCACGTGGGACAGTGCCTGATGCTTTGCACAAGTCCAGTTAGATTATGTCAGTTGCTTTTCCCTTATCCACCAATGCTGTAACCTCATTGTAGAAGGCAACCAGGTTTGTCAGGCGTGATTTGCCCTTGTCGAAGCCACATTGGATGTCACCAGTCACCTCCTTGTTTTCCATGTGCCTTAGCATAGTTTCCAAGAGGATCTGCTCCATGATCTTGCAGGGCACAGAGGTGAAACTGACTGGCCGGTAACTCCCTGGGTCTTCCTTATTTCCCTTTTTAAAAATGCAGGTTATGCTTCCACTTTTCCAGTCAGAGGGAACTTCATCAGAGTGCCATGACTTCTCTAATGGATGGATAGTGGCTTAGCCGCTTCATCTGCCAGTTCCCTCAGGACCCACAGATGCATCTTATGAGGTCACCATTGGGAAAAGAGCAGATGACAGAACAGATAGCACTGTTAGGCCACTGTATAAATATCTGTTGTGCCCATAGCTTGAAAACTGCACACAGTTCTGATTCTCTTATCTTTGATAGCACTATTTAAGTACAGGAAAGTTTGCCCAGGATGATGAAGGATGTGGAATAGCTACCATTTGAGAATTCACTGCAGAAATGTCTGAGGGAGGTAAGGGTGCACTGTCCATGGAGGGCAGATTGAACATGGAAGTCTCGATGCAGCCTCCAGCATGAAAAATACTTAAATTGCTAGTTGCTGGGAGCAGGAGACATCTTGCTACACTCACCTTGTTTCACTCTTTTCCGAAGCAGACACTGCAGGTGAGTGCTGGAATCACAGAATCGTAGAATGATTAAGGTTGGAAAAATACCTCAAGGATCATCAAGTCCAACCGTCAACCCGACACCACCTAACCCACTAAACCACGTCCCCAAGCACCACATCTACATGTTTTTTGAACACCTCCAGGGATGGTGACTCCACCACTTCCCTGGGCAGCCTGTTCCAATGCCTGATCACTCTTTCAGTGAAGAAATTTTTTCTAATACCCAGCCTAAATCTCCCCTGGTGCAACCTGAGGCTGTTTCCTCTTGTCCTATCACTTGTTACCTTAGAGAAGAGGCCAGCAGCCACCTCACTACAATCTCCTTTTAGGTAGTTGTAGAGAATTATGAGGTCTCGCCTCCACCTCCTCTTCTCTAGACTAAACAACCCCAGTTCCCTCAACTGCTCCTCATAAGACCTGTGCTCCAGACCCTTCACCAGCTTTGTTGCCCTTCTCTGGACCTGCTCCAGCAATGGAAATGAGCTGCAAGGCCATGACTGCACCCTGACAAGGTGCAGTTGAGCTTTTCCTGTACTAGCAAAGACCCACACCAGTATATTCAGACACAGAGGGGAGGGACAGGTTTACTCTTACTTACTGGCAGAAAGTTTGAACTCTAGAGTTCTGGAGATGATTTCTAGATCTATTTCCAGGCTGCTGTAAAAGAGAGGTGTCAGATAGAGAGCACTTGGTCAAAGATCATCTGCCTTTAGCGTGTCACTCTGGTCGTTCAAGGCTTTTTTATGGGTTAGTTTAGGACAAGTTTTGCTACTCCTGGCTTTTCCGACTAGAAAGACTCTTTAATGTTCCTTGGACAAAGTTTTGGTGTCTTGGTGGGAGATCTTACCACATTACTGAGGGTTAATTACAGTAGCAGGACTCCACGAATGGAAATGAGGAGATGAACCCTAGAAACAGACCTAGCCTAGCTGCAATAACCACTGCCCTAGGAGTGGCTGAAGAATGAAGAGGCACAAGAAAATTTTGATGATTCCCAGGACACCAGCAAGCCTTGTTAGCTAACCAGAAGAAATATCACTTAGCACGTCTGTTACAAGTGTTGAATATTCCTGAGAGGAAGCTGTATTTCTTCTTCACGTTAGCTCCAGCAAAGTACTAGTCTTTACTACAGTCATTATTAATGTATGCTCTTTGTGCTTCCCAAAAGAGTGTGGTAGTGGGAGAATGTTTTATATATGCATTTCCTCCCGCTTTGTGGACTGAAATAGTCCTATTATGCATCATTAATAGACAGTTCCTGGTACACAGGAATAATAAATTAGCACCTGGACAAAAAAATGAAAGAAGTTAAGTACACATTGTCTCAGAATATTGACATTGAATTTTACTGTTGGGTAATACAAATGAGTACATGAAAGAGTAGTAACATTCGCAAAGGTCTGAGCTCTGTGATTTACCCTGTCCCACTGGAGGTGTTTGAAATGAAACACTAAAAAAAAAAAAAAAAAAAGAAAAACACAGCAGTAATTAAAGCCTCTAAATGTTGGAGGCTTATTGGTTGAACACCATAAAGAGTTCATTCATAAAACTCCTGACACTCAAAAAACAGTCAAACTATAGTCTCTGAAATTATTTTACAATTTACATATTTCTTGTTATGTTTTTCCCAGGCTGTTTCTGTTTTTCTCTTTGTTCTCTGAGGGGGAAGGGAAGGTGGGCAACTTCAGTTCTATGACATAGGTATGATAGAAGCATGGCTGCAGGACTAATTTGCTCCCTACTCACATCGCTGCTGTAATCTGACCTATATAAGGTGCAGACTGTGAATCCAAGCAGGGACTTAGTTTTGCTTTGTCTTCACATGGTGGTGTGCTCACCAAAACATTGAGACTTCAATGAGTTTTACTTTTCTAAGCTTGCTGTTCTTTTTTGTTCCCTTCTAAAGTAGAATTACTTGAACTAATGTCCTGACTTTTTTTAAAGAACAGAATAGTTTAAACAATACAAAAAACTTAATCTGAGGTAATGTATTTAGAGAGGTCACATTTGCCTATGCTTAGTCTCTCTCTCACACACACGTACGTATTGACACACATCTTGCAAAGACTCAGGAGAAAAATAAAATATTTTTAGTTGCATCACTAGACAGCAGGAACAATCTCATGTCTTTCAGACAGAGATAAACTCCATGGGCTGACTGAGATTGAATGGGAGAGTGCTGCTCTTTTTTATGTCTACACAGACGAGCTTTCAAGCAAGCTCAAAGTCTGCCTTGGCATGCAACCAGCCACTTCAGGGTTGTGTCCAAACCTTTGTTCTTTGCCTGTTAACACCAACTGTATGGTGGACAATTACCACCATTGGCAGGGGCAGCTCTGGGGGAGGGAGGCGAGTCACCAGCCCAGTCTGACAGACAGCACAGGGTCCTGCTAGTCCACACCCAACAGCACAGATCTGGAGCAAGTGGGTTCCCAGCCAGCCTGCCCTGGACTGGCCACTGGGGCTCAGGAGGAGGTAGAAGGGCTCCAGCCCCAGACTTGGACCTGGGCACTGCCCATGTGGTAGGAAATGGCATGTGTTTCACATCAGCTGTGTTGGCCCAGTCCTCTGGGAATGTTACAGCTCAAGAGTTGTAAGTTTTAGAGTCTTTTTCATTTTGACACAGGCCATGTTAAGAGCTCTTGAACAGCTGTGTGGACTAAGCTATCCTGTCTTCTGCCCATGATTCCTCCAAAGTCAAATTCCCTTCAGATTTTGAAATAACTGAAGATTACAACCTGATCTGAACCTTCTGCATGAAACAACAGTAGAAAACTTTTGTTGGGAACCACAGGGCCACTGCTCTCAGGACTGAACCTATGGTGCTTTGTCAGAGGTATACCTCTAAAGATTCATTTCCATAACATGAAGTTTTTGCTCAAATTTAGAAAATTTAGATAAACTATAATTCTTAATCTACTGACTTCAAGCACTTAAGCTTTAGATCTTAACTATTTCTGATTAAATGTTATTACAGCTGTGCCAAGTATTAGTTACAAAAATAAATATATTGGGATATCCTGAAAAATAAGGGACAGTTAAGAATCCTTTATTTTATTGTTTTCCCCTTCATATTTAATAACTGAATATATCACCTTTAAAACAATTTCTTTGATCAAATTACCCCAGGTAATAAATTTACCTGGTTTTAACTTCTAAGAAGGATTCCTTAAGTATTCTTATTTGTCAGATTTTTATCTATCCTTGTTTTAATAAAAGAAGAGGTAGTTATTTAATTCCATCTCTTTTTCTGTTGTTATGGTGAAATTATTCAGTATTACTATGGTTTGACTACAGGTGTATTCTCATCATAAGACACATAATACTACAAGTTTTTCCTGGAAAAGTATAAATTTTAATTTTGAGCAGCATGTTGGTTTTCTTTTGCATCAACACTTTCTTACTTGTAGCCAGAAGAATGCAACAATCTCCTTCTTAAGTTTAAAAAAGTGGTGCTGACTTTTATAATTTTTTTGCATATTGCAACTCCCCCTCCCCTCCTCAAGTGTGCTACAGGACACACTCTGAGTCTTGAAAACTTTGATTCAAAAGTCTATAAAGGAACAATGTTTAGAAAGAAAATCTCTCCAAAACAAATTGCTGTGGAGGCGCTAAATCAAATAGTCATGGAGGTTCATGAGAACAACAATTGTGAGTTCAATAAGCTTTGAGTCATGGGGCACAGGCCACTGGTGCATGAATGAATAAATGGAGAGGTGATGAAATGCACTGAATACATCTTTCTTAGAGCATGCTGAAGTTTGCTTTCAGAGGTACCAGCCAGCTGGAATACCATGGAAGAGCCCTCAGGTTCTGCTCACACCCAGTGTTTTAGGAGACACCACCCTTGGTTGTTATTAAATATGCAGTCCCATAGAAGAAGCTCTTAAATGTGAGAAGCTGATTAAGAGTCAGATTGTGACATTTAGCTACAGGCCTAAAACGGTGACTGTGCTCTTCTCAGGATAGCTCCAGACAGACCATGTCTGAGGTGGTACCATCTCTTCCCCACTGTTTCAAGCCCTGTAGTGTGTGGATGAACTGGTAATCTTCCTGGCATCTGGTTGTGTTTTTTCCTACCCAGATTTCCAAATAAAGCAGAATTTAATACACTTTTTGCTTTTTCTTGGCTTTGATTTGAACCTTAACACCCAAAGTAAGAATTTGAAGAATATGCACATTATTAACTCATTTTGCCTGACACAGAGGACTTTTCCCAGATGTATGCTGTAATGCTTCTACTGCTGTGTTGAAGGGGATGGCAGATGGGAGGGAGGAGTTTGTATTTTCCATTATCAGCTTCCTCCATCTTGAGATAAAACCACATGAGCTGATGGGATAAATCCAGAGAGCTGTCGTTAGGAGAATGATGAGAGATACTAGATCTGATTATTGTCCACTCAAATTAACCACTCCTGGAGGCAGTAGCTGCAATTGACTAAACCTTGGAGAGAAAGGGGGAGATGAGTAACAGAGTATTTGGGGGGAGAATATCATCATTTGATTAGACTGAGTAAGAATCTCCTAAAAAGGAGACAAGCTGTCAGACTGCTCTTTTTAGAGAGCAGGTGGAATGATATGGAAAAAAATACCAGATTGGATCAAGAGATTTAAAAAGTAGTACTCCAGAAAATAACACGTGCTAGAGAGAGAATGTTCGTTTCCTTACAGTTTTAATCACAAGGAATAAAAGACTGTAGGAAAACCAGAGGTAGAGAAAAGACTAAGGCTTTAGCATTTTTCTTCAAAGTTTTGTACGGGATGCTTGATAAAGTCTGTAGTCTGCTTCAATTGTAATGTCAGATCCCTGGACCCAGAATATCCATCACAAGAGAGCTGTGGGAAAGAGTGCTCTGAAGTTGAGAAGATTTTTGTGAGCAGGGTCAGGTCTGTTTCTGGGAGTCAAAGGCAGGTGACAGACCTAAAAGAATCCTGGAAACAAGAAAAGGAAGCTAAAGAACCTCAAAACTAAAGAAAAGCTAGAGAAAGGGACAGAGCTTCAGCCTGCTCAAGTCAAAAAAAGTTTTGAAGATGCACGGGCCCCATGTGATGTGGACCTCAACTCAGTCTTGTTCAGCTGAGGATTCCTAGCTTTTGGTTCCAAATGAAGTCTTTGCAATTCTGTTCTGGCTTCTGACTTGCTGGTCATATAAATATATGGATATTTCTTGATCTCTATAATTAGCCTAGCAAAGCACATGAATGTTCCCATTTAGAGCAGTGAGTCTATTTGCATGCTTACATGCTTTATTTGACAGGGTTTATGAACCCAATCCAGCAGCACTCGGTGAGGACAATGAAACTCTTTCCCCTGGCATGAATGGATAGTGGTTTGGGTCTGGTAAAGGTAAGTATTTATACTTGCTAGGTTGTTATGGGAAGTAAGCACCGTCTTTTTATGAGAAGGAAGTACAATTATACTATACCAAGAAACCATGTCCCTCAGGCTTTCAACATTCTTCCCAGTGAATGAAGCCTTATAATTACTACCTCTGCCTGTGAGAGCTTGCTAATATTGCACAGGTAAGACTCTGAGTTTAATATCTCTCTTTCAAAAAAGCAATAACAACAATAAACAAACCCCGGTGAGCAGCCTGTGGTTTAGAAATAATGCTGTGCTCCTGACACTATTGCCTTACATGCAAATATTTTTCTCTTTTTTTCTGTATGTTTTTTTTTTCTTGCAACATTAATATGTAAATGATCTAACACAAATGGCTCAGCTATCCCCGTAGGCATGTCTCACCATAGCTTCTTAGGTAAAAGGCTCAGAAGGGGATAAAAAAAAAAGGTTTTACTCTGTAAAAGGCACATTGCTTCACCTGGCAAGACTGAAGAAGAGGACTGAGAAACTTTCTTAGTGCTCAACCATACCACTCTTCTGTCCAGTTTTCTCTGGCCATACAATATTTTCTTTCACTGCCTGAAACAGATACTGTAGCAATTATGAGCTCCTTTCAGAACAGCTGCTATTGTGAATAAAGTATCATTTGCACAAACATGTAAGATATAAAATAAGGTTAATTATTGTATCCTTATTAGAAGCACATAGATGTTATGATTCTGATCTTCTCTTTATTTGTTCAACATATTGGACTAATGGTACTTTGGTGACATACATGCTTTGATGTTCTGCTTTAGCAACACCTCAGTACCATGAGTAAACTGCCCAGGTAGAGAGACATATTTGGGAATTTTTACCAAACTCAACTCATTCTGGTGAGCATGCTAGTTTTTGCCTGCTATCATTTTATGAACCAATCCAGAAAAAGTCATAAATATGTGAGAGGTCCTGTTGAATTAAACTATAGTTTCCTTGAAATGTCCAGTTATTTTTCTCACTTACTGACACAGACTTACTATGCATGTGGTTACTAGTGTCACTGAATTGGAACCTCAAATATATTTTAGTGAGGTTGACCATGAAGAGAGCTTTGTTGATTTCCAAGTGAAAAGATTACAGCACCTGATGTCTCTTGGCTGTAGTAGCATCTCCACTTTCAGCATAAATCTTCCCCAAGGTGCAAGGAAAAACTGCATTTTCTTTTCCTGTTTTGTCTTTGTTGGTGACATTTCAGTCTCCTTCAGCAGTAGGGTGAGCACAGTGTGAAGGTGCAGGATACAAGGCTGGGGGTAGTCACTGGGTTACCAGAAGGACCAGCAGGATTGAGGTGGGGATCAGCAGAAGTTTTGATGTTCGCAACAATAACTGGATCTGTAAGGGCAGTTACTGCTATGCTGCCCATCATAATCCTTTACTCGGGAGCTGCAAAGGGGTGAGGAAGCAGGAGGCACGGCTGCAGCAGCCAGCACAGCCAAACTGAAAGCCCTCAAGTGCAGGGAAAGGAGATGGTGGCTGCTTTCAGTGTCTGTGACCTTTGCCGGTTCTGTCCCTGACTTGTCCCACATTTGTCCAAGAAAGTGGATTAACACAACTTTGCAGCATTTTCCACTTCGTTCCTGCAGGACTAGCTCAGTAAACCCCATGAATTTTTCAGCAGAGAGAATCAACAAATGTTCTTGTATCTTTTTATATAACAACTACAAAAATTGCTATTGACAACTCTAGGTTGTAATGAGAAGAGAAAAACACCAAGAGGAATCTAATGATCCTAAATTTCAAAAATAATTTGAACAGTATAGAGGATAAGGTCTAGATTCAAATAATCACCAATGTAAAATGGAGGCCCAATTTAGTATTTCCTTAAATATTAAACATTAAACATTAATTTACTAGAAACTCTAGCTGTCACTTTTTGACCTAACAGTGCTTGACCTTGTAACCTTAAAATTTTTAGAATTTCCTTCTGTTTCTCCACTAGTGACCTGGAAAGGCCATATATTCTGGAAAATTGAATTACAAAAGCATTGCAAATTGTCAAGTACTTTTTCAGAAAAACGTTTTTTATACTGTGGGACTTAAGTTAAATGCCCATTCATTTCCATTGACCTGCACACATTGTAGTTTAAAATTTAAAAAATGTCAGAAAATAGATTGCAGAGATAATTTATCTTCCTCCTAGATAAGTGTCCTGTCATAGATTTATTTTCCTCTGTTGAGTAAGTTTTCTGCTCTTTCCAAAGTTACTAACACCAACTCATTTTTCCATGTCAGCCTTCTAAAGCATGCCTCACGGCCGAGCCTGTGCACAACTTTAAGCTAATCAGATTACCTTTACAATGAGGCACAAGTAAGCACGTTTAAAAAAAAAAAAAAGAATTTTTTAATTTTTAATCGCCCCTTCAGTCAAAACCCCTACTTCCAGAGTTTTGCAAGGTACTAATTTTTGGAAGGAAAAAGGGTTTTTAATGAACAGGTGTTTTTTTCCCTAACCCCCACCCTGAGAGGCAAGCTGTTACATCCTTGTAACGAAAATAGGTATTATTAGCTCTTGTCCAACACACTTGAAAGACTCTGGTGTATTCCCCCGGTGCAAAGGCTTTATTGAAGACTGCAATACGAAAACTTTGAAGCTTAAACATTTTCACCCTTGGGACTTAAACTTCTATTTAGATTTTTATTTGCTACAACCCCAAAGAGCCTACAATGTCAGTGCCTGAAGAAATGGGGCTTGAGAGGTGATTATAGTTTTATGTGGAACAAGAGCTGTTACGAATTGGAAGACAGATGCTGAAAACTGAGTCAGGAAAAGGTACCTACTTTGCACTTGCAAAATAGCACAACACCTTCTGCTGTGTTGCAATCTTTTAATCTTTGTCAGCACATCTTGTATAACAAAATCAATGTGGATCATGCATATGGGTATATGGGAAATATTTATTTTAAGAAGACTACAAACTGCCATATGTACGTGTAAAATGTAATTAAAAAGTGCACCATAAAAGAACTACTTGAGGTTTATAGAAGCTTGGCAGTATTGAACTGTCATATGCTAAAAATATCTTGCCATCTTACACTAGAAAACTGTCTGAAGTGTACAAACACCAAAACATAACCTAAATACTAGTAATATCACTGCTTCTTTTATTTTTCTTTTCTCTGAACCAGTTCCTGTAGGTTTATTTAGATGTAGAATTTACCCACCTATTGTATTTTGACCACAGATATGTTAATCTTCAGCATCAGGTATCAAAATCATTACAAGACCTAGCCAAGGGTAAGTTGAACAAGGAGAAAATCTGGAAAAAGGCGTGTGTTTTGTATAGATAACCACAGAGGGCGAGGGGGAATGACAGCTGCAGGGAAGTCTCATCCTCTCTGGCTTCTTTGCACATGCACTTGGTTGAAGAGCTGTCTCTGAGACTGAGGAAACAGACCACACACAGGATGATGTACTTAGGGGTGTTTTGTGGGCACTGCTGTGAACTCAGACCTCAGTGGTACAGAACCATGTCAAAGGCATGAGCTTGCACAGGGCATTTGATGGTAGCAGGTTTCTGGAGATGCCTCCTCTGTTTCATGAGAGCTGTTACAAGTGGTGAGGCATAGGACAGAAGGCATTTTGTTTGGCTGTAAGAACCCCAGGTAAGCTTCCTGGGTGCAAAATTAGCTTATGAGAAGTGATATTTCTGCTACAGTCAATCTGACGATCAAGTACACATGATGATCAAGTAAACAGGGAGATGGGGAGCATGGGGGATGTCTGCAGGGATTTCATGCTGCTTTTACAGAGTGGTTCTTTGGCATAAACCTTCATTTAATTGTTGCTGGCACTGACATACCTTTGCTGCAAAGTCATGCTTGTCCCAATCTAAAATAGTATTACCTGAATAGCTAATGAGATGTTAGGACATGCACGTTTCACTTATCAACAGTCTCCATTTGCTAGTAACTGTGTATTCTACACCACTTCTCAGATGTCAGCGCAAGGGTGCTTACAGATTTGGATGCCTATGAAACAGAACTGTGAAAAGCACAATGCTTCTCCAAGGTCAGAGAAACATGCCTGTAAGATGTCACCTCTTCATGCTCACCCATAACAGAAGACAAATGGGGATTAGTTACACTCTAAATCTGGGAAATGGCAGAATAAATTTATCTGTGAATCCTTAATTTGAAGTGGGACCCTCCTTGCCTAACTCACAGTGCCTTTGTCATTTTCCACATGCCCTTAGTGGTCATTGGTGAGAAACAGCCATTACCAAAGCATCATGCATTTTCTTCTCACAGATGCATATGAAATGGGTCAGATAACTGCCTTTTAGAAGTGCCTGTTTCTCTCAAGTGACTATAAAGGGAATCTAGATGATTAGCTCAGAGACTCAGAGTCTGTGCTGTAAACTCCTAAATGAGGAGTGAGGAATCTCACCCTTATATCTATAGGACATTACTGTATTGGGCAGACCTTCGCTTCTGTCACCTCTCTTCTCCCAGACAAATTCAGTCATGGTTGTGGATTATGAACAATGTTTGAAGTGAGATTCCCAGATCTCAGTTTTTACTCCACAACCTTAAATTCTTCTGAACTCTCACTTCAGCCTTCAGATACCTACAGCCTTTTCTGAACCATCTGGCCCTTGTCATCTCTGCAAACTACCACCTTACTGTACAAACAAGACCAGTGGCAGTCTACACTGGTGTACTACGGCCTTTATTTTGGTAAAATATGCATATATTAAATGGATTTCCTTTGGAGCTGAACTCAGCAAAAAACGCCACTAATGTGGATTGGCTTCTTCGAGCTGTGCGGTAGCATTTTATTATGGCTTTGATCACAAGAGTTGCAAAGAAGCGTTCTTTGTCCTGCAAGACCAACTGGTATACATTTTGGAAAAAAAAAATCAATGCAAACATTGTTTTTGTTTGCACTAGTATCAGTTCAGACTGCTTTGTTGAACTCTTACTCCTCAGTTGCAAAAAAGTCTGGATTTCTATCAGAATAGGTGGGTGTTACAAATCAGCTCTTCATTACAAGGTTCAGAGTTAGTACAAGCGTTCACATTTTCACCTACATCATGCCTCTGGTGATACATGTGATGCAAATTAAGTTGTCAATGCAATAGAACATTTGATTAATAGTGTTTAATTTTAAGCACACAAATAGTTTTCTGTATTCAATAAGAATAGTTGTGAAGCATGTGAATAAGTGCTTTGTTGGGTTGGTATCTGTATTCCCATAAGAAAAGTTTAAAAAAATGCAAAAGAGAACACAGAAACCTAGATATGAGGAATTCTTACAAGGAAGGTTGAGCTCCAGTTAAGCAGTGAAAATTCGTGGAGAAAGGCATCACATGATGATGTACACGCTGACACACATTGCATAGCAGACCGATAGTATATGGATCCAATCAGAGATAATCTAGGAAAGAAAAACTCCTAGCTGATACTGAGATATTTTTAGAAATAAATAGGTCCAATGGTATGACTCACAATAATCGATGAACTACCAGTCTCTGCATAAGCTGCATAAATAATAGTTATGTGCAGATATTGGGGTGTAAAGGAACAGCAGCAGGGATGGAAGGACAAGACTGTAATGTGTGCAGAGCACACCACGAAAGTAACATGAAAGCCACAAGGGACACAGAGTAGTAAAAATACACTCAGATGATGCTGTTACCTAGAAGACAACCATAGCTGGACAACAGATATTAAGGGAACCAGGAGAGAACCTCTGCTCTCTGCAGGTATATGCTATTTGTCACTCTCACTTGCAGAATTATTTGCAGTCAAGTAGACATGAATCATTAATTTTAAAGTGCCTGTTCATGCCAGCTTTCTCCTACTTGACATCAGCATGTTTTTACACAGGTGGATTTGCAAATCCACTTATTTTTTTTTGTCCTGTTCCTTACAGATTTGGAGGAACTTCTTGGGAAGGAAAAGCTAAGAGGTTGCATGCGTTTCCAGAACAGAGGGCTCCAGGCATATTTTGCCATGTTTATTTGTCTGCCACATGCATGTTTCAGCTTCTGTCACTTGTACTGTATGCTCAGAACAGCAGTATCACTTCAGTTTTCAGAATACAAAGATTTGCAATATTTAATGTAGACCCCCTACATAAGGTCAAGCCACATCCTTTCCTGTTGATAGCTGTGATGATGACAAATCTAACACTTTCAAACATTTTCAGAAGGGATGAATTACTCTGATGAAATAGTGTGATACATAAAAATAATACATTGGACAGAACAGCTGTTTTTTTTCAGGATGTTTATGCATGTCACCTTTCAGCATGCCCGTGTACTGCTTTTGAGCCTCTCACTGCACCCAAGATGCACAGATAAATAGCCAGGTGTGTGTGGTTTTGTAAGTATCTCGAGGATCTGATGCCTGCTTTATCTGTTAGCTAAGGAGAGCTGTGAGAAACAGCATTGAGATTGGCAGCATTACTCTGGATAAACTAGATCATAACATATGCTTCTCCTACAGCAATACTGATGTAGTTCTGGTGGCTATTATTTAAGACTATGATATTGCTACTGGAGCATGGGAGTACCCAACTGAAAGCTGGGCTATAGCCCTGGGTACATATTTCTCAGTGGGAGTGCTGTCAGGAGTACCCAAGTCGCTTGTGACCCTCTACAGCCACCTCTACTGAGTCAGCACAGCTGTTCACACAGATGTGCTATGAACGGGATGAGGGTGAGAAACAGGCTTCACCACATGGCCAGGCAAACACTGGCCTGGCACCGTGGAGAGGAGGGGGCAGCCAGAGGGAGGAGGAAGGGCTGAAAATAGGAGAATGAGGATTTCTTAAAAAGAACTGTCTGGCCATAGTCTGACCTGCCAGAAGAGATTTAGAGCTTAATCCTGATGTCACTGAATGAAAAAGGCAGCCTTAAAACTTGGTCCAGTGCTAAGCAAAACCGATTAAATTTAGCAAAAATGGTGCATTATGGACTGTATTCTCTGAACAGATAACTTTTTTCTTTTCAGTAACTTGAGAAATTGTCTTTTTAAGGGCAAACAGACAACAATGCAGTTTATGAAAGAAAGGTATTCATGTCACAGCTGTTCTGTTTTCTACTACTATTCCTTTTTCTCTTAGGTTGTCATCAGCTACTTTTGGGGTGAAATTAAAGAGAGCCTTGTAAACAGCTGCTGATACATACAATATGCACAAGTATCAAGAATGCACATCGTGAGTCATCCACAACCTGTTTTGTCATGTTGGTATTTCCTTCAGACAGTGTCCAACTATATATATTTTTTTTTGTAATCCTGCCCTTCCCCAGAAAAACAAAACATATTTTTCAAGGAAAAAAAAAATTCCTGAAAATGTCAAGTATTTGCTCAGGCTCTGATCCAACACAATACTAAACCTTTTTTTAAAGTCAACTGCATCCCAAACAACCTGTTCTTCTTGGTAATCTAGTCCTTGTAAAGGAAATCGTAGCAGAGCTGTGACTATACCTAATGCACTTAATACATTCGGAGCTCAATGTTGAACGCCTTGAGCACTTAGTCCCCCTGCTAAAGTGGATCAGAGCTGTGGTGGTGTAGTGTAACAGAGGCAGTCCCATAGTCTTTGTGACCTTTTCTGAGCATCTGAAAGAGATTGCATTTAATGATTTTAAAATGTCAAGGCCCATTTCAGGCAAAAAGAAAGAAATCACATTGGGTTTCTGGAATGTGTAAGCTTTTGAAATGAGTCCACGAACATCCTCAGACATAAGACACTGGGCTGAAATACCATGGAGGCTGAATACATTACATTTCAGAATCAGGTCTCAGAGACAGTAATTTCAAAATCCAGGCCTGCAGAATAATAATGTTACAGCACATGCCTGCCATAATTTGCTTTTTAGTTCATTTTGAATTACCTCAGTACAACCAAGTAATTCATCAGTGTATAAAGCATGCAGAGACTGAAGTGTGAATTATGCATGAAGGATTATTTTTCTCTGATGTTCTGCTGGATGTGTATGTTTGTGCAGTGTACATTGGAAAGCTGCACTAACAGCCCATGATGACTGGGTGTTGGCTTGTGGAATATATGGGGGTTTTGTGTTGTTTGAAAGCATAATCAACTGTGATATGATACTAGTAAGAAAATTGCATCAACAGTATAAATAAATTATGGCTTTAAAATATGAATCATGCCATAAATAAATGATCTCTGCTTCCTCACATTTTGCCCCCACAGAAAGCTAGTTAACCAAATGTGTTATTCACTACCCATAGACAGCCTGACCAAACAAGATTGTTTGCCTCACTGACATGGACAGATCCACCAAAAGTGCAAACTTGTCATGTAACCAGTAATAAAATAGGTGTTGATGACATAATTTGCCTGGCTGGTTCTGGCATGTCTTAGTTTTGAATGAAGCTCTCTTGGGATTTAAAATAAAGATGCAGAATTAGACTTCTGAAGAAGGAATCCAAGTTAATCACCATAATTAAAACAATAAATAGAAGTCATTTCTGATGCATTATATAATAATCACATAATAACATGTTCAGATGAAGCTAAAGCTGCAGGCATATATTGGTTTATGTGAGTGCGTATTAACTTTTCACTAACACTAACAATGAAAGCAATCAAAAATACAGGAAATGTAGAATTAACATGTTACTTCTTTAATATTAGCTTGACCATCTTAATTGTGAAGCTGGTTGAAGAACAGAATTATTGTATGTAACAGCTTTAAAAATTCACAATTATTTTTGTTTTATAAACTCTTCAGGAAATTGTATTTTTCTATAATTTGAAACTATATGAAGATACCACTTGATTTATCAGATTTATGGCTTTTGTTGCTTTTTCTTGCTTTTTTCCTTTTTCCCTTCCACCCTGGAAAGCAAGATGATTCACACAGAGAAGGAAAAGACAGCAAATACATTTTTCTATACTTGGTTGGCAACTTCATTTAGAAATGCAAGCAGGTAATTTCAGATTAAAAAATCTTTTTTCACAAAAGCCTCAACATGCCTTATGTATTTCTGACCTTTTGATTGTATCTTGTAAGAAAAAAAATGTTAGCATTCCTGTCATATTTTAAGTCACTATCTTAACCTAAGAATTAGTAATGCCAATTACTAAAAGCAGTTGTGTAAATTTTAAGGAGTGGAAAATGTTTCAATTTTATCACTAAACAAGTTGTGGCTTTAAACATTCAGCTTCCATTTTCATTCACCTATTCTGTTTAAAAGCAAGTGAGCAGTTCTTTATTGAAAACTATATTTATAGCTACACCTTTAATCTGATGTTTACTCCCAAAGTTTTAGTCCCAGATATATACTGTGAAAAAAAATACAGATTCCCAATTTATGTGGTGCTGGGATCACTGCCAAAGGTAAAATTAATTCCTGAGGGAACACATGAAGGATGTTGGAAAAAAAGCAAGAAGAGAAACCAGCAGCACTCTGTAGGCTCCCACCCCCAAACACGAAAGGTGCAGGAAAAAATATCCATGGGATGTGTGCCAGCCCATGATGACAACTGCCAGAAATAACTCATTGAACGTGCTACCCTCAGGAACACAAGTAACCCTGTGTTTGAAACAAAGTCGCTTCCCGAAAGCTCTGGTGCAGTCACTCATTGCAGGAGTCACTGCTGGATGGTCATCCTGCCCATGAATGTCACTCCAGACCAAGATAACATTTTAGTACTGTAGTGGTAAGGCAGATGGTCCTATACGGTTGCCACTTTCAACAGGCAGGAAAGGGATTGCAGTGAGAAAAGGGGACACAGAGATCATCTCCGACAAATGCCCACATCAGCAGTTGCTGGCTGTGGTGGTAATTTCCTGGCTGGGGACCAGAGATAGAGATTATTGCACTGTTTTCACCATCAGCCCCAAAATAACTGCCAAGTAGTTTAACAAATACCATTTAACTAATGCCTATTTTTAGTTATTTAAGGCAAAGTAAGTCCCATAATTTATCATAGCCTTTTCTGGCAGGGCAAGCTACAGGCTCTGGAGTAGGATTTGTTTCATTTGTTTTTAGCTGTCTGGAGGCCATGAAGCTAGTGTGAGCTAACTGCCCACCTTCCACCTTACAGTCAATGAACAGACAAGGACATATCATACAATCATAGAATCAT